>JASDQU010350412.1:0-12216 GCA_032191745.1 Picea mariana
GACTTCCATTTTCCCCTTCCTAAAAAATCTTGGGGTTAAATTAGGCTTAGGAGAATAATTACAAGTGTCACAAAATAGGTAAAAGGTGAAATAACATTCACCCCTCTTAGGATTTTTACCCTAGATCACTTAGGAATTAAATTAAAGTTAGCTTTCCCCTTCCCAGTCTCTCTAGACTCGAGAACTAGGTACTTGTCATATTATTGAGAAAGGGTCCCATACCTTGGGAATGATTTCCACAACTCAATTAATATCCATCTATGTTGCTTTGATAATTTAACTTAGGTTAGTGTGGGTCCTTGAAAAATAACATACAAGAAGGTCAAAGTGTCGGAAATGGGAGTCGTACTTCCGACGACCTTAGAACACGTCGGAAATCCAACATTATTGGGACTAATTTAAAAAAAAAGAGTAAAATTTCATTTTTTAAAATTTTTTTCGACAAAAAAAATGATTTTATCACAATCGTCGTAATAGTTCATCGATGTTTTAGCCTATATGTAATAGTGCTTCATTTGTAAAAGACGTAGGAAAAGGTTCGTGTAAACATGTATCATTCACTTTCTCATGTCTGACATATCCTGATTCCTCCTATTTTCTTATCTTGAACTACCATTGGGATAATCCACTTTGATTCTTCAACATGTTCTATAATTCCAACCTCTACCATTATGTCTATCTCTGCTTTTACCATCTGATTATATTTCAGGTTCATTCTTTATGGTCTTTGCTTCACAGTTTTAGCATCTAGCTTCAACAAAATATTCATTTCTCCTAACTCTCTAGGGATTCCTTTCATCTATGAGAATGTCATTGGAAACATATCCTGATATTCGTGCAACAAGTCGAAAATCTTCTCGACTGCCTCATCGCTCCACTAGTCTCCTGTGTTGGAAAACTTAGGTTTATTTTCAATATTTATGTTCACTTTGTGCGTTATTAATGGATTTGCATATATAGCTGACTCAAGCTCTGGTCCTTCTACTATGTGTTCCGATTCAGTTTGTGGTATCTGCAAATTCCTTGGGTCTTCATCCTCCTGGTCTTGTTTCACAACATTATAGAAATGCAAGACCTCTGTCGCAGTAACTCTAGGCATACTATACATCGAGACTTTTGTTGCAAAAATATTATTCCTGATCACCTGGAAGGTTGAGTCAATCAATGGATTATTATTTTCAAAACTAAATGTTCCCTCAAATATCTTGGTCAATTCTTCCCAATCTCATGTCCCTCTACACATTTCTAATTCTAGGTACCAATTCTTCGGAGTAGTATCCATAGTATACACAAATATATGAGTCCATTCTTATTGAGGTACTGATATCCATTGTGCAGTAAAATTTGTAACATGATCTTCTGGACAACTTAATCCACTATACTCTGGCATGATACTTTCATTCTCTATCCTGAATCTGACTTGTAATAACCTTTTGCACTGCCGCCAACTTCTTATTCCATCCTTGTGCGTAGCCCACCATCTCACTGAAGTCGCTTTTAGTGAGAAATCTAGGGCCAAGGGTCTTTGTGGATCTGGAATATGCATTTCAAGTGTTAGTCCAATATACCTTGGAGGTTCGACTATTTCGATACCAATCCATCTCAATGCGTAGGTGATTCAAACACACTTTGTTGTCGACATTTCATGCAGTCTTTGTTACCAATTATCCAGAGCCTCTTTTGAGTATGATGCACATGATATGATACTCATCCAACTAAGTACATCTTCAGCTATAGGATTAACATAATCATCCATTCACGTAATGATATTATATATATTATCAAGTTCTTTTCTCTTTGCTGGCTATACATACATTCTTCCTTCAATGGGGTCTAATGGCACGATAACCTTTAAGTCTTCCACTTCAAATATCATCTGTCTCTTCTTTAGGTAAATGATTGTCTAATTATCAAATGCCCAATCAAGTCCCAATAGTGCTGGATAAGGTGTACTTCCATCTACTATGTCGATCAATTCAAAGTTTGCTACACTGTGCAGTGCATCAATATTGACACTTACTCCTATCAACCTTCCAACTGCAACGATCTTTTGCTGGTTCTCTAATATTAATTGGATAGTATACCATATAAATTTTGGCTGACCCAACATCTCCCAATTCTGTCTCAGGAAAGCATTCACATCAGAGCCTAAATCTAGAATTATATTGTCCATTTTGTAAGATCTTATCTATGCATTGAGCCATAACTGCCTATTTTTTCACTTCTTACTATGCACTTGGTTAATTGCTCTGTGTGTGACATGTTTCTCTTTTTCTTGGGAACAATGGTCAATCATTCCTCCCAGAATACTCAACGCAAATTCATATTTTATTAATTCTAAACAACTTCTTAAGAATCACTTCAAAGTACTCACCTTATTAGTTTGCTTCTTCGAATTGTCATATACTAGAGGCATATCATATACCGATGGTCTATCATACAATGGTGGCACAATTGAATTTACTGCTATCCATTCTGCATATGGGGTTGTGGGTTTGACGTAGAGTATGATATGAGTGAGATATTCTTCTACTGGACCGAGATGATGGATATTTTCTTTTGTGTGCAGACTCCCTTCGATCTGGAATATTGCACCAATGTCTCTTTCCTCGATCTCACTGTGTTTCCCTCCTCTATTAGCCACGATATTCTTCTTATTCGGTCTAAATCTCTTACCACTTTGCAATATTCCAATTTCTTCGTTCATCTTACACTCTTATTCACTCAACATCCTTATTCTGTCCATTCCCCATTCCTTCTTTTCATCCCTCTCTATGCTCAAATCATTCCCTGGTCAGCCCCCAGTTCCCTTATGTGCACGAAGGTGCTTAGCAATCAGATTCCATTTTCATAACTCTTTTGTCACACAACAACATATTAATCCACATAGATATTGAATTAAGTATATTCCAGGAGGTCCTTTAAAGAATTCTCTTTCAACAAAACTAGACGACTGAGTACAATCTATAGAAAATTCAATAACGTAGCTTCCCACCACACTATCCAACCAGTAGTCAACTGCGCGTGATGTCTTATTTCTTAACACATTAACTTGTCAAATCAATTCAGGAGTCCAATTCCTCGGAACCACAATTAAATATCTTTCAGTCTGTTCAATAAATCTCTGGATCCACTCTACTAATACATTAGGGAATTCTACAAAGAAAATTTCATGCAAATCTATAAAAGCAAACCTTTGTAACCATTCTTCTATGCTGATTCACGGATTTTGATTCTGATCTAATGCAAAATCAATCTCCTTAATATTCCACCATTCTCTGAAATCCCCCTAAATGGGCCTCCACACCCCCTCATTCATAGATCCCAGTCTCGACAATAGAGCCATTTGTTGGCGCGTAGTGGGAAGACCCGGGGTTAATCATTATTTCACCAAAAAATCCAAAGATACTGGCCCTTTTTGCATCCCCCGCAAGTAGGTGAAGTCTCACCCAAAGTACCTATGAGGACTGTAGGAACCATGTTTCTGCAGTCATGGGTGAATATGAGGAATTCATACCTTACTATTTACTTAACCTTTAATTATCATGCAATATACCCTATGCATGATATTACTCCACTTAACATTCATTCAGTCATCATTAACTTAAGTGTGCAGGATCATATCAACATATACCGGTGACATATTCAGAATACTAACCATCCATCACATGCATCAGAAAAATAACACACATAAGAAACACATCAAGACACAACATTTAATGTGGTTCACTCCAAACTGGGCTACATCCACAACGACTGGCTTCTTATTCATTCATTCATAATCTCCATTACATTCATGCACATTGCGCTCATACAATGATCTTCAGTAAAAAACCAAACCTACCCTAGCTGTTATATGTTGCAGTGCACACATACCTCTCGAATGATATTCAAATCACTCAGAACTCTCCTCAAAGCTCTATTCTCCAAGTTTTCACTATTCTCTCTCCATCACTCGAGACTATAGATTCCTTTATACCCAAAACTCATTACATATTTATAGGATTCTATTAGGTCTAAGTCCATTACAACATGGTTACAAAGTGGACAAATTGTCCCAAAACTTCCTAACTAACTCCCGTTTCTTATACGCTGACTCTTTATAATGCATTAGCTTCTTTCTGCGTGCATTTTTCCTTTTCCTAAATGTTGCACGATCTGCTTCTGTGCGATTCCCAAAACTTACCCAAAATAGCATGCTCCAACAATTGTCAACTATAGAAAATTCCAAATTATGGATTGGAATATTTCCACTCATGAGTTGGGAGCCATTTCAAGGATCTTTCATTTCCCAGTAATGGATAAATGGTATTGTTTTCATTACTTGGGAATTCCAATTTCATTGAAAATATAATAATTTTTTTCATTGGGGCATGCAATGGCTTAACCCAATTAGATGAATAATTTTAATAAAATCTATTCTCTCATCTCTTCCTATTTACCAATTCTCCTCCATACTTTCTCCAAAGATGATTATAGGTCTGTTGTCTAAGAAACTCAAGGAATTTATTTGGAGAGGAGGAAAGGGAAACCAAAAATAATTTCATTTGGTAATTTGGAACATGTTATCGGTCCAAAAAATAACGATGGCCTAGGAGTTCGTGACCTTGAACTCATGAATAAGGCGATGGGGATGAAAATGACATGGAGACTCATCTTAGAGCATGTTTCTTGGTGGAAATATGTCCTTGTTAAAATTTTTTTATTGGTTCGAATCAGGGATGTCTATAAATTCCCCCAAAAACAAATAAGGGATCACCGATCTTTAGATTAATATCTGTTGTTCAATCCAATTTTTGTGCGCGCATCTCTTGTATTCCAGGCAATGGAAGGTAGATACAAGTGTGGGAGGATAAAATAATGTCCAATTAATTCTAGAAAAAGAGCATCGATATGGATCCTCTTTCGAATTGGATTCAAGAGAATGGGTTTAGAAAGTTTTATAATATTTCTTAGTGGAGAACTTCTTCCAATGAGTGGTTGTGTTGGAAATCCTTCAGTTTCTAGATCCCCTTCCCCCTTCTTCAACTTTCTTCTCATATCTCTTAATGGTTGCACCCCTTGGCATCAGAGGAAGGTCAACTCCCAGGGCTGGAAGGGTTCTTGTTTTTCAGTGAAAAGGGGATATCTCTCCTTAATCAATCCTCTTATATCCTTCCCTCACTGTGGGATGTGCACGAGCATAATTTTGAACATCGAATTCCTGCCGAAGATCAACTTTTTCAGCTGGATACTCACCCATAAAAAAATGTTGACTGCTGAAAATATTTGCAAGCGTGGCATTGTTGGCCTATATCGATTTTCCCTTTTCCAATGGGGTCTCCACTTAGTGAAATTATGGCATATTACGTGATTTTATGGGATATTAAAGAATACCTCTAATTTCACTAGATATTGATAAATACCTCCCAAAATCCTTTTGTTGAACGAGCCCCCTCCCAATACATATTTCGAATTAAAAAACCCCCTATTTTTACTAGATACCTCTTTTTTGATACCCCAATACCTATAAACCTGACTCTACTTTTCACAATTTAAAAACTCCCTTTATTAATGAACATCATAAGATATTGTTTAACAAGGTGAAGCCCCCATGGATTTGCCTCTCTGTAGAAGAGTCCTCTCAACATAGTTTTGTGGATTGCAACTTTATAAAGGAGGTATGGTCACTTTTTTTAGGAAGTCTCAATATCATAATTGATTGGCACTCTACTATCACATATTTCTTCATTCATTGGAGTAATAGATATCAAGGCAATTTTCAACAAAAACCCAACTTTAAGTGGACTTGGGATTCCCTTCCAAAATATGTTTGCTGGTGCATTTGTTTATCTCACAACAAAATTATCTTTCAAGAAGAAAATATTTCTCCTAGGCATGCGACCACTAAAGCTATCTCTTTATTGGTTGAATATATGCAAAGAATATTGAAAGCAATGACCCTGCTCTAGATTTCACCGAGCAGGGTTGGATGGAAAATTTTAATCTAGATCAATCAATGCCCCATGATCATAAGCAATGCTCCAAAACTCTGAAATGGGAAATAAGAATTTCCAACCCTGAATTTCAAGAGTGTAAGAGTGACCAAAATTGGTCTATTGGACTCTAAGAAAAGTAAGATATTAAGAGATTACTAGGATTTGTTTCAAAAGTTATTTTGATGCTTGAAAAGAATTAAGAGAATCGTTTCAAGATCACTAAAGATTCGACGACTTAGAAGGTTACGAAGGTCGGTATTGTGATGAATATTTTGAAATTGAGATCTAATTTGGGTATATGTAGGGAACTCTAGGAGAAAGTGCTTTTCATCTTCAACCCTCTTAGTGTCACAAAGGTGACAGATTCTTTCCTTCCATGGTGTTTTCGGGATTTAATAGTGCCCAATTTCACTATGCAGATCATGAGAATTAGTTCTTATTTTAGCAATATTGATTTTCTTCTTTACGCCGGTCAAAACAAAAAGATACTTTTGATATTCAAGATTAGGGTTAACCACCTCCTTATAATATCTTAATTTTCTTTTATCCTCTAATTCTTTATTGTTCCTGTTGGAACATATATATTTTTCTAAACTTTCGACATAGATAAATTTTATTCTAGTTTAAATAAGGACAAACGCACACTTGAATATCACTGTTGATGAAGTCTTCCATTGAATCCAACGATCTGAAATCCTTAAAAGTTATGGAGCCACCCACTTGTTAAAAGGTCAAATCACTAAAGGCTACCTTCGAAATTTCGGGTTTCAGAGTTTCATGATACTAACAGTCCAACATGTAAGAGCTCCAAAGTCCCGATATATGAAGTCACAAAACTATCTTAAGTTAAACCGAGTTAATTAAACGATTAAAAATGATTAACGATATTAAAACCTTATCGCAATTTCACGTTTCACGGATCCTGCCTTGAACGACAACCAAATTCCTGATACCCGAAATCGCGAAACCCTTGAAGTTAATCACGATTATTTAAAAGGTTAAAAGTGATTAATATTAATTAATCAATTGCGATTTCGCGATTCAAAGAAAATAACTCTAACTAGTATAGAATATCCCGAGACCCGAAACCCCGAAATATTTGAGGTTAATCATGATTAATTAAAAGGGTTAAATGCAATTAAACTTAATTAATAACATCGCGATTTCACATTTCGTAAGTTATAGCTCAGGCTTTTATAATATCTCCCGAGAGCCGAAACACCAAAATTTACGTAATGATAACTATAATTGACCGATGCTTTAACAAAGATTATATCTTAATTAATACATCGCTTAATGATGACTCAGATAGATTCAAATTTCATATGTTCTTTTCCCAAGCATGGATCACCAAAAATAAATTCCATTAATAATACCTTTACGACGATAATTCCAAATAAGATTTTTAGCCACCGCTTGAATCTGATTCATTAAAGAAAGTAAATACTCTGTCAGTGAAGGTATTGGTTGATTGATGTGTTTAAAGGAAAAGGATTGCGAATTTAAATTTCATTATGTGTTTTACTAAGCTATAAGTTTTTCCAGCTGAAGGATTTTACGCCTTTCCTGTGGCAAATAACAGAGTTCAAAGGCTTGATACCATGGCTCAACATAAATCACCTAAAGCGACTAGTGAAATTTCGAGCCAGAATGCAAATGTTCTCTCTAACACCTTGCCCAGGAGCATAGACACCATCAAATCCTGGACACAAGTATTCAACATCTTACAATATGAATTGGTAAATTGCCTGGATGATTCAAGTGACAACAAGAAGGAGGACATATCTACCAAATACAAAATTGTTTCTCAGTCAGAGCTACAGAATATAGAGACAAGGCCTAAGCTCTTTCCGTACAATGATATGATCGGTTGGGCACTGAACCACGTAGATATCCCAACCAGAACTATTTTAATTTCGCAAAAGGTCATAGTTGGGTCTTTCAGGCTGGAGCATCTACAGGTGATGTACAAATTGTCTTCGGTATCCATTTTCGTTTACAATGAAATTTTCCTAGTATATTTCAACAAGAAGGAATGCGACCAATATGGCAAAAACCTTCCCGATTTAATTAAAGATTGGTATTCTCGCCCCGAGAAGTTCATAACGGATTCCCATGGTATATATCTAGTTTCCGCACTAGAACCCCACATAATGTACATAGCAATGATGATGTGTAGGCTCTATGGGAAGGAAAACACATCTCATTTCTTTTTACTGTGGGTACCTATTATACACACAGTAGCATAAGGGTACTCTTTTGATTGGTAAAAGATATTGTCGGACAGTTTGGTTCAAGAGATTTCAAGATATCAGTCACTCAGAGCCAAGGGGAAACCGAACCAATTTTTCATGTCGACTTATATTATGGATGCCGTCTGTTTCATGACGCCTTTTCCGCTGATGGACTGGATATGGAATCCAAATAGTGTCGAACCCATACACATTTATCATTCGAAGATTTGGGAAGAAAAGGAAAAAGACTTATTTTATGAGATCTGGAACTGGGTAGGTATCGATGCACACTACCATATATGGCTACGCACCTCCCAGAATATCTGACAAAATTGTGACTAACCTGGGAAGAATAACAGACTAGTACGTCAAGGAACACTTCTCCTATATTAGGGTTTTTGGCTGTTCGTTTCCTCCATATGATCTGCAACAATTTTTACTAGACCAACTAGTGTGCCGAGAGGTCACACGAAAAACTCTGCTCAGTGGGATTAACAAGGAGCTCAAAACAATACAAAAAAAGGTATGGCCCTCTTTTCCCCTACATATTGGTACATTTTCCCTACTGGATTTCGGTCACTCTAAAGTAGAGGCTGCAACCTTGGAAGAAATAAAACTGGTCAGCATTGAATTCAAAAAGCATGACCCACAAAAGGTCGTGGGTAACCACATGGCCAACTGCAATTTGAAAAGGTATGAACACGAAGATTCCCCTCAAGACGAGATTTTCTGAGGAGAGAGATCCTATCCAGAGGTCTTGAGTCACGTTTGGGCTCTGTAACCTGAAACAATGATTGAGTTTTACAACTTTGAGAGGCACCGAAGAAGTAGCCTCCCTAAATTGTTACAAGGAGGAACCCTGACGTCTACAGCTGCACAACAAATAGAGACCTGAAGCTCAGAAATAGTAAGCTCCAACGGGCAAGAAAATCGAGAAATCTTGGAGAAGATTGAGGTGTCGACTTAGAAAGAAGATATCCCATCGACAAATGTATTAGGTGACCAAGCCAAAGATAAATTAGATACACTGACAAAGGAGGGAGAATAAGGACCACCATTTTCACCAGATAAATCAACTAGAAATGTGATCAAGAAACAATCGTCCACCGAAATCGGTAGCCCCATCCAATTCATCACACTGTTACAATTCACTAGAGGGAATAAAAATGCAGAGGTAATATTCATAGAGGAACTCACTCCCATTTAAGTTGAAGAGTTGCCTCCTTCCAATTTCATTTTCAGCAAGAAACGAAAGGCTATGGTGAAGAGATAAATTCACCTAAAGGAAGGTTCAACTGTCAAAAGACAGAGGGTGCTAATAGATGGAGAAGCCTTGGAGGAGGTAGACTTTGCTGAAGAAGTAGCAGGCTCACTAGGGGATTTTGCAGCAACTAACCAATTTTCAGTCGGAAATTTAAAAGAACGATTGAAGCAGAAAGATCTGCAAATAAGCCAATTGCAGAATCAAATGAAGACCGTAGAAAACTATGTTCAGAGCGAGGTCAACAAGGGATTCGAGAAGATTAGAGCCAGTGACAAATAGGAAATCCAACAACTCAAATCCATCCTCGAGGATATGCACAGGAATATATAGGCGAGCCAGGGACGGGCCACCTAACATGATGAATTGGTAAGGCAACTACAAGCCAAAGTAAGCTCTACCGAAAACATGATTGTAGATATAACAATGTTCCAAGATTAGGCATTGGAAGTGCGAGAGGAACTGGAAGCAGCATGACAAAGCCTTCTCACTAAGGTTGAAAATGTCCAAGATCATTTTTGGGTGATAGATCAAGCACTAAATAACATTTATTTAAGAGAGAGAGAAGCTATTTCTGCCCAAACTACCTTCCAAGAAGTAGTTGTGTTGTCAGCAAAAGAAGGAGTAGCTATGGCTTCCAGGTTGTCCATTTCAGAGCAGACCAGAGGTGATATAATACTAAAGACCTGGGAATCTAGCATAGCTGAAAGAAAGAAAATGGCTAAGGAAGTGAAGGAGTTTTGTGAAGAGGCCTTCCACTCACTCAAAAAAAAAATATTAGCCCTTGATAAAGAAGATAGCTCTGGAGTATTGGGACAGATTGACATAACAAAACATCAACTTGACATTAAGACATATATGGAAGAGGCTCAGGCCGAAATCTCATAGATAAAACAAGTTGATGTTATTCAGATAAATAGATGGCTAGTGAAGCCTATTATGCAATTACAATCTATAGTTTTAGAAGATAGATGAATGGAAAAAATATTGCCTCAATTGGAAAATAAATTATATATTTTTGAGGCTAATAAAGTAACAGATCCCTCCAGGCTGGTGGTGCAATTTGTGAGTAGATGCATCAAATGTATTGAGAAAGGAAAAGGTAGCATCACTGGAAACAAAGGAGATGACTTGCATACATTATCCATTTCAGAGTTGGAGAACTAGAGAGAAAAATGCCTCTACCAGCATAATGAGGGGACTGACAGAAAATATGCAAGTGAAGCATTTCACATTTTACATTTTGTAGTTTTTACTGTTTTAGAAAAAAGGGGAATTCCAATCGTTTAAGGTTGAGAACCTTTTGTATAAATATAACTTTCTAAGGTTAATCACAGGCTGCTTCTTGCAGTATTGTAACCGAGAAAACTCATTTTCTGTGAGTATTAATACAAGTGCAGACATGGATTCCAAATTTTGTGTTGTTTGAGTTATGTGCCCTCTTTGTGTTTCATATATTCTATTCTCTTTAAGTCATTCCTGAACAAATGAATGATTACAATTTAGTACAACAACTACTGTGATTACGTTCCATTTAGTATTTGATTAACAAGCAGTTTTTCCTCTGTAGTTGCTATCAACAAATACAAGACCTGCTTGTTATTTGGATTACTACATCTTATATTCTTTCAAGAGTGAATTCTACATTTCTTTCTACTATAAACAAGGTAGGACTCTTCTGTCACTGATGCCTTAGTTTGTTTAATAGTTTTGTAATTTTCTTCTCCTCTTTCAATTTGATAAATTGACTAAGACGATGAAATACAGACTCTGTTATGTTTAGATATTAATTCCATTTGAGGATTTTACTCTCACACAACTAATGGAAGAAAAATAACCTTTAAAACCAACTTTCCTTAATTCCTAATGCCTGACGTTATTCTTTGAGCCTTAAGTTTAATCTCAAGAACAACATCTTTTTGGCGCCGTTAACAGGGATGGAGGAACGAAGTTATATTTCCCTGGGAGAATGACATGGTAAGTTTCTTTATTTGATAGTGAACAAAGATAGAATACAGTATTAAGGCTAATTTTAATTTTCACTTGGTGAATCCACCACTAATAAATTGGCATCCAGTCGAAGGAATACCAAAAAAAATCTGGATGACAAGCAGACCACGTCCGTATCCAACCCTGAAATTTTTTTAAAACCAAGGGGATACCTTAAGCAGACCACTACTTCTACAAGTAAGGTTTATCAACCCAAACCCACACAACCTAATACTAAGGTTCCTTCTAAACAATTAAATCCATAAGAGGTTTCCCCCCAAATCTATTTCGAAGAAACATCGACTGATAGAGTTGAAGCCGAAATCATAAACCCTGATTTGGTTTTACCCAAGATAAAGACTGAAACTGATTCAATTACCTCCTTTGCTAATAAAGGAAAGAATCATATCGATACCTGCTTTTATTGATATTCCATCAGTCCCTGAAATACAATTTCCAGCTTCCCGAAGTTTCAAAGAACATACCTTACACTCTAATTCGATTCCTATTGGATCTCCCATTTATATATCATGCAAGTCCAAAGAACCTAGTCCACATCTCTCTTTTCCCCCCCTTTTTTGATTTTCTGTCTCCCGACGATCAGTGTTGGATCACTGAGAGGGGGGGGTGAATCAGTAATAGATCAATTTAATCCCTTTTAACCATATAATCCAAGTGTTATATCAATGAATCATTATCATCCAATAACTACGGAGTAAATAAGTAATGAACAAATGAACAATCATACACATAC
>JASDQU010350412.1:12820-23812 GCA_032191745.1 Picea mariana
ATGAAGTATGTAAACTCAATGTGATGTCAATTCCCATATTGACAAGAATCAACAATGCTCATAAGACATGAATTCACGTGGAGATTCACAAAGACAAGGTGTCTAAGATTCTTTGGGAAGATTTCATTAAGTGACATATAAAATAAGCTTTGATTACCATTTTACCATAACACCATAAGTTTTCGTTTGTTTCCACTTACCGAGTCTAAAATATTGTTGAAAAACCGTTATGGTTTTTACATTATATGCATAAGAAAGAGAGTCATCTTTGGCACTTGGATGGCCTCAATTTTTCTATTATATCTGCTTGATCTTATAACATTTACTCATTATATTTTATATTTGTTGTGAAGGTGTCATCTAAGGGGGAAACACATTTCTAAATCTTGTCTGAATCAATTTTTCGAAAACTTCTTCTCTAACAACCTATGTTTTTATCTTCTTAGATTTTGTCTTCTTTCTGATCATCTATCCTCCTTAGGTTTTCTGCCTTTTTTAAATGGTCATGTGTCCCCTTGTTGGCAATTGAAAACTACCACTCTAATAAACTGCCTCTAACCACCTATATTTTTATCTTCTTATATTTTCTTCCTTCTTTCAATGATTATTTGTCCTCCATATTTGTTGTCTTTTTTTAATGGTCATCAATCCCCTTTATTGGAAATTGCAAATTGATCCAATCAACTTAAATTTGTCAAGTCATATCGGATTTAATAAAATTATGTTCTTAATTCTTATGGTTCTATATGTTGGTGAACTAGAATATGATTTTTCATGTCATACCAGAATTGTGTTCTTAATTCTTATGATTTTTTCTGTTTTACTCTCTAAGCTTTAGAGGTGCTAACCAGTTTTTTCGACTAGTTTTCCAATTCCGACAAAACTATGTTAATACCATTATTGAATATTTATCTGCTACACCATTTTGGTATAAATCTTCCCAAAATGATGATGATGATGATCTATTTTTAAGGTCACGACCAAGCCAGACACCAAATTGGTGTATGAGACCCCCTTCACCCAACGATTTGACTAGTAAAGTCTACAGAGGTATACATACCCTACCCCCCTCTGTATTTGAACTTGTGACCTTTTAGGAGGAAACATATGTTCTAAACCATTAACAACCAAACTGCTTACTAGATTTTGAAGAATAGTAGCCACCTCGAAATGGTCACACACTTCCATCCTCTAACCCAAGGGCAGCATTCAATGCAATTAAGTCTCTCTTTTTGTCATAATGCAACTCTTTATGTCTATGCTAGCTTATCTAGGAGAAGCTCCTTTTTTATTTTGGAGGCATTTGGTTTTAATTTAGAAACTCTTTGGACAGACTATACCAAAGAAATGAAAAATCATGAATCAAAGTAAATAAATCAAACCAATATATAAAGTGAGAGTTTGGAAACTGTTTATTGCATAAAATGCTTCAAGTAATGCCCATTGATAGGAGCATTAAGGATTTTTCCATCCATATTTTCCAACAAAAATAAATTCTTCCCTTCGTAAGTTGCGATATTGAAGGGTCCACACCA
The DNA here is from genome assembly GCA_032191745.1 of Picea mariana. Classification (NCBI taxonomy): domain Eukaryota; kingdom Viridiplantae; phylum Streptophyta; class Pinopsida; order Pinales; family Pinaceae; genus Picea; species Picea mariana. The sequence continues at coordinate 14,356 of JASDQU010350412.1, forward strand.
CATATGGTCGAATTTGCCATGTTTTCCTGAGTCTTCCTTCCTAGCATCCCACTTTAAAACCAGGTCACCGGGCAGGAATTCCCTATCTTTAGTTTTTTGGTCAAACAGGGCTTTCATGTTATCTTGATATTTATGGAGCTTCTCATCTACTTCAGCCCTATTTTGTTAGACTTCAATCAATTGATTTGTTCTCCTGGTGACATGATTTGGCTCTTCCTTGGCATCTTTCCAAAGTTTCATTATGGGCAGAGAAAGATTTATGGGGAGAACAACATCAGTACCATATACCATTTGAAAAGGGGAAATTTTGAATGATCTCTTAGTGCCTATCCGATTATCCCACAAAGTGTATTTCAAATGTACATGCTAGGATTTCATATTTTCAGTCAACACTTTTTTAATTATGGTGATTAGACTCTTGTTTGAGGATTCGGCTAACCCATTTCCCTGAGGATAATAGGTTGTGGAATGCCCTAGTACAATGTTGTACTTTTTATAGAAACTTACCAAATCCATGGACTTGAAAGCTTGGGAATTATCAGTAACTATCTTCCGAGGATAGCCAAACCTCGATAAAATGTTTTCTTCCAAGAATCCATTCACCATTGTATCTATTGTGTTTCACATCGAAATAGCGTCTACCCATTTGGTGAAATATTCAGTACCAGTCAAAAGCCACTTATGTTGTGCACTTGAATGCGAATGTATTTCACCGATGAAATCTAGACCCCATTGTTGAAACGGAGCTTCTGTTTTAATTGGGACCAAAGGTAGTGAAGGAATCTTTTGCTTGCCTGAAAATAGTTGACAGGGGTTACAGGCTCTGACTTTAGCATTCACATCAGTAAATATTTTCGGCCAATAATATCCATCTCTCAGGATTTTATATGCCATTGCTCTCCATGCATGATTCCCTCCACACACTCCTTCGTGGAATTCTTTTATTACCCTCTCTATTTCGGATTCTACTAGACGGCTTAGTAAGAAACCCAGAGGGTCCTTCTAATATAGTTGATTGTCCATGATACAATATTTTACTGCGTGCAACTTCAACATTCTAGCTTTGGAAGGAGTCATACCGCTCGAGCATTGCAGAGTGAGAAGGTAGGAAACTATGTCTTTATACCAAGCTGAAGAAGATAATTTCTCTTGGATTTGAGTCATAGGTATTTGGTCATCAAACTCTTCGATATCTAGAAGATATTCGTAGGATTGTAAATGATTTATCCCAAGTGCCCGAAAATTTGATTCAGCTAGTAATTTAGCCAAACCCTAACCTTTGACCAGTTTGGTCGGTTTTACTTCTAGGTCAAATTCTTGAATCTTGGCCAACCATCTGCCTCTTTTTCTGTCACTACCTGGCTAAACTAATATGTCCTTGACAACGTTGGTTGGTACATAGGCGATTACCTTAGAATGGACCACATACGTTTTGAAACCATTGAGATATTTCACCATTGCATATGCTTTCTTTTCTAGTATATCATATCTTAGTTCAACACCTTTGAGACTTTTACTAAAGAATGTTATTGTCTTCTCAAAACCTTCATCATTCTTTTGTAACAGCATGGCCCCGATAGTGTGTTCGGAGGCAAATGAGAAAATCAAGAATTCCTTCGTATAATCTGGGTTGGCCAGCACTGGTGCTTCACCTATAACTTTCTTGATACATTTTAATGACGCTTTGCCTTCAGTTTTCCATTTAACTTCGTTGTCCTTCTTGAGCATAACTGTAATCAATTTACAATTTCAGCGAAGTTTGGGATAAATCTTCTTAAAAAAATATTTTTTCCTAAAAATGATTGAATCTCTTTTCTATTCCTAGGAATATTTATTGTATCTATAGCTTCAACTCTTTTTGGGTCGATTTTAATTCCATCTCTAGATACTATGTGGCCCAAGAATTTACCTTCCTGCATAGAAAAATGAGATTTATTGGGGTTCAGAGACAAACCGAATTTTCAAAATTTCTCAAATGTTTGTTTGAGGTGCACCAGGTGCTCTGCATCAGATTTAGAAAATATTTTTAGATCTTCAATATAGGTCACTAAAAACTTATCTCTTTCACCAACAAAGGTGATGTCCATAGCTCGTTGGATCATGGCTCCTGCATTCATCAGTCCAAATGGAATTTTTTCATACATGAAGGTACCCCATGGGGTGGTGAACACGTTTTTTTCATTATCATCCTCGATTATGGACATTTGATTATAGCCTTAGAATCCATCGATCATGGACATTCTATTTTCCCCGATCACTTTTTCCAACATGTAGTCCATTTTGGGTAATGGATAATTATCTTTGAGGGATGATTTGTTTAAGTTTCTGAAATCTACACACGGTCTTATTTCACCATTTTTCTTTCTTACCAGGACCAGGTTGGCTACCCACTGGGAGTATCTAAGTGGAACAATGATTTTATTATCCAGGACACTGACAGTATAATGAGGAGATTGACGGAAAAGATGCAAGTGAATCATTTCACATTTTACATTTTGTAATTTTTACTATTTTAGAAAAAATAGTAACAATGATTTTATCATCTAGGGGTTCATCCTTTATTAGTTTGTGTTGATTTCATTTCAGTTGTTTTTGTTTCGGCAGTCTATGTTTCAGATTATCTTGTTTTATCATTCTATGTTTCAGCTGTCTTTGTTTTGGCAGTGTGTTTCACTTGCTTTTGTTTTGGAAGTCTGTGTTTTAGCTGCTCTTGTTTTAGCATTTTGTGTTTCAGCTGCTTTTGTTTTGGCAATCTGTATTTCAGCTGCTGGTTGAGCTACCTCATTTGCTTTACTTATCGACAAGATTTTCTTTGGTTGGGCAGTTGCAATATTTCTATCTCTGGGCCTTAAATTATACTTTTGTTGAAGCTCGGCCATTATATTGTCAATGATTCCTTGATAAGCATAATCTTATGTGATATTTATGTTATCATCATTATTAGACCATTATTCTATGTTTAAGGACCTTTCATAATATTGCCTCGTCAAATAAGGTTCTTGACAATCATCGCCAAGGTTATTCATATCTTCCTCTAACTCCTCAAAGTTTTGCATGTCATCTCCTCCTACAAATTTATTTTTTTTAAAGAGGGTCTGAATCTTTTGATGTTCTTTTTTTATTGGTCTTTGTTGTATTTGAGGGTTAGGATTCCTCCTGAAATATTTTCTAATGAACTGATCCGTTTTAGATTGATCTAGTTCCATTTTCGAGATTTTGTTAGATAATTCTTTGATTATTTTTCCATGTCATCCATTTTGTCTTTCATGTACTTCCTAGATCCAGAAGGTCCTTCTTGTTCTCTGAATCGTCTGGTTTCTTTATTTCTCATTCTGATTTTAGCTTTTAACTTTCCCGATGCCATCATATTTGACTCTATTTCTATAGCATCGTCCTGCATTCTTGTGAGGTCGGAAGATCTCCTTTCCCTCAACAGTAAGGAAAAGTTGGGCTCAAAATCCCCTGCGAAAGTCACCTTTGGTACAAGTTGTGAAGGTTTAACCTCAACTGGAATTTTGTTATATAGTTTATTAAATCTCTGAGTGAATTCGAGAACTGTTTTTTAATTTTTCTTTCTTAAAGCTCTAAACTCGGATAAATAATAAAGGTGATCTTTCCTTTCTCCCCATTGTCTGAGAAAGACATTTTCTAACTCGTCGTATGTTCTTATAGAACCTACCGATAGCCCTCAAAACTAGGTTCTCACCTATCCTTCAAAAGTTTGAACTAGGAGTCTTGAATAAACATCCTCGTACTCAAGGCCAAGGATATCGGAAAATTGATCAAAAAAAATTATCTGTTCAGTGACCGTTAAGTCTCCCTCCCCTATGAACTTCGACAGGTTTTTCATAAAGTTTTTGGGTAAATCATGGAGGGGAACTGGGAGGACTAAAGGAGCATACCTAGCAGCTATTTTAGAAAAAATTATAGGAAGTGGAGGTGGTCCTTGACCGCCTCCTCCTCCTCCTCCTCCAGCACCCAACCCTCCTCCACCTCTGCCACCTCCACCACCACCTCCTCTAGCAGCAGCCATTGATAATATAGGGGATGAAACTTGGAGATTATAGAGAGGATTTTCAAAGATGTGTACTGGTCTTTCGGCTACTTCGGGATGAAGGGAAAGGGGTTCTGAGAACTGATCGTCAGGAGATAGAAAATTGAAAAAGGGGGGAAAAGAGAGATGTGGACTAGGTTCTTCAGACTTGCATGATATATAAATGAGAGATCCAATAGGAGTCAAATCAGAGTGTAAGGTATGTTCTTCAAAACTTCAAGAAGCTAGAAATTTTATTTTGGGGACTGATGCAATATCAATCAAAGCAAGTATCAAGATGGGTATTTTTCCTTTATTAGAAAAGGAGGAAATTGAATCAGTTTCGTTCTTTATCTTGGGTAAAACCAAATCGTGGTTTATGATTTCGGCTTCAACTCTATCCGTCGATGTTTCTACGAAATAGATTTGGGTGGAAAATTCTTGCAGAATTAATTGTTCAGAAGGAACCTTAGTATTAGACTGTGTGGGTTTGGGTTGATAAACCTTACTTTTAGAATTAGTGGTATTCTTAAGGTATCCCCTTGGTTTTAAAAAAAATTCAGGGTTGGATACGGGTGTGGTCTGCTTATCATCCGGATTTTTTCTGGTATTCCTTCGATTGGATGCCAGTTTATTAGTGGTGGAATCACCAAGTGAAAATTAAAATTAGCCTTAATACTGTATTCTATCTTTGTTCACTATCAAAGGAAGAAACTTACCATGTCATTCTCCCAGGGAAAAATAACTTTGTTTCTCTGTCCCCGACAAAGGTGCCAAAAAGATTTTGTTTCTGATATTAAACTTAAGGCTCAAAGAATAATGTCAGGCATAAGGAATTAAGGAAAGTTTGTTTTAAAGGTGCTTTTTCTTTTTTTAGTTGTTTGAGAGTTAAATCCTCAAATGGAATTAATATCTGAACAGAATAGAGGTCGTATTTCGTCGTCTGAGTCAATTTATCAAATTGAAAGAGGAGAAGAAAATTACAAAATTATTAAACAAACAAAGGCATCAATGACAGAAGAGTCTTACCTTGTTTATAGTAGAAAGAAATGTAGAATACACTCTTGAAAGAACAAAATATGTAGTAATCTAAATAACAGGCAGGTCTTGTATTTGTTGATAGCAACTACAGAGGAAAAACTGCTTGCTAGTCAAATACTAAATGGAACGTAATCATAGTAGTTGTTGTATTAAATTGTAATCATTCATTTGTTTGGGAATGAATTAAAGAGAACGGAAGATACGAAACACAAAGAGGGCACATAACTCAAACAGGACAAAATTTGGAATCCCTGTCTGCACTTGTATTAATACTCACGGAAAATGAGTTTTCTCAGTTACAATACGGCAAGAAGCAGCCAGTGATTAACCTTAGAAAGTTATATTTATACAAAAGGTTCTCAAACTTAAATGGTTGGAATTCCCCTTATTTCTAAAATAGTAAAAATTATAAAATGTAAAATGCGAAACACTTCACTTGCATCTTTTCTGTCAGTCTCCTCATTATGCTGGCAGAGACATTTTTCTCTCTAGTTCTCCAACTCTGAAATGGATAACGTACACAAGTAATCTCATTTGTTTCCAGTTATGCTACCTTTTCCTTGCTCAATACATTTGGTGCATCTGCTCACAAATTGCGCCACCAACCTCGAGGGCTTTGTTAAATTATTAGCCTAAAAAATGTATAATTTATTTTCCAATTGAGGAAATATTTTTGCCATTCATCTATCTTCTAAAACTATAGATTGTAATTGTAGACTAGGCTTCACTAGACATCTATTTATTTGAATAATATCAACTTGTTTTATCTGTGAGATTTTGGCCTGAGCCTCTTCCATATTTGTCTTAGTGTCAAGTTGATGTTTTTTTATGTTAATATGTCCCAGTACTCCAGAGCTATCTTCTTTATCAAGGCCTAATGATTCTTTGTTGAGTGAGTGGAAGGCCTCTTCACAAAACTCCTTCACTTCCTTAGCCATTTTCTTGCTTTCATCTATGCTAGATTCCCATGTCTTTAGTATTATATCACCTTTGGTCTTCTCTGAAACAGACAACCTGGAAGCCATAGCTACTCCTTCTTTTGCTGACGACACAACTGCTTCTTGGAAGGTAGTCCGCGTAGAAATAGATTCTCTCTCTCTTAAAAAAATGTTATTTAATGCTTGATATATCACCCGAAAATGATCTTGGACATTTTCAACCTTAGTGATAAGGCTTTGTCATGTTGCTTGCAGTTCCTTTCACACTTCCAATGCTTAAGCTTGGAACACTATTATATCTACAATCATGTTTTCGGTAATGCTTACTTTGGCTTGTAGTTACCTTACCAATTCATCCTATTGGGTGGCCCATCCCTGAATCAACTGTATGTTCCTGTGCATCTCCTTGAGGCTGGATTTGAGCTGTTGGATTTCATGTTTGTTGTTGGATCTAATCTACTCAAACCCCTTGTTGAGCTCGCTCCAAACATTCTTTTTTACAGTCTTCATTTGATTCTGCAATTGGCTTATTTGCAGATCTTTCTGCTTAAGTCATTATTTTAAATTTTCAACTGAAAACTGGTTAGCTGTTGCAAAAGCCCCTAGTGAGCCTACTACTTCTTCAGCAAATTCTACCTCCTCCAAGGCTTCTCCATCGATTAGCAACCTGTGTCTTTTGACAGCTGAACCTTCCTTCAGGTGCATTTCTCTCTTCACCATAGCCTTCCTTTTCTTACTAAAAAAGAAATTAGAAGGAGGCAACTCTTCAATTGAAATGGGCGTGAGGTCCTCTATGACTATTACCTCTACATTTAGATTCTCTCTAGTGAATTGTAACAGTGTGATGAACTAGATGGGGTTGCCGATTTCGGTGGACGACTATTTCCTGGGTGCATTTGTAGTTGATTTATCTGGTGAAAACGATGGTCCTTCTTCTCCCTCCTTTGTCAGTGTTTCTGCTTGATCTCTGGCTTGGTCACCTGATACATTTGTCGATGGGATATCTTCTTTCTGAGTCGATACCTCGGTCTTCTCCAAGATTTCCTGGTTTTCTTGTCCATTGGAGCTTACTGCTTCTGAGCTTCTGATCTTCATTTGTTGTGCAGTTGTAGACGTTGGGGTTCCTCCTTGTAACACTTTAAGGAGGCTGCTTATTCAGTGCCTCTGGAAGTCGCAAAAATCAATCATTTTACCAGGTGACAGAGCCTGAACTCGACTCAAGACCTATGGATAGGATCTTGCTCCTCAGAAAATATCGTCTTGAGGGGAATATTCATGTTCATACCTTTTCAAATTGCAGTTGGCCATGTGGTTACCCATGACCTTATGTGGGTCATGATTTTTGAATTCAATGTTGACCAGATTTATTTCTTCCAAGGCCATGGCCTCTACTTTAGAGTGACTGAAATCCAATAGGGAAAATGGACCAATCTGCAGGGGAAAAGAGGGCCATACCTTTTTTCTATATTGTTTTAAGCTCCTTGTTGATCCCACCGAGGACAGGTTTTCATGCAACCTCTAGGCACACTAGTCAGTCCAGTAAAAATTGCGGCAAAGCATATGGAGGAACCGAACAACCAAAAACCCTAATATAGGAGAAGTATTCCTCGACGTACCAGTCTGTTATTCTGCCCAGGTTAGTCAGAATTTTGTCGGAGATTCTGGGAGGTGGGTAGCCATATATGGTGGTGTGCATCGACATCACTTCCCAGTTGCAGATCTCATAAAAGAAGTATTTTTCCTTTTCTTCCCAAAGCTTCGAATGATAAATGTGTATGGGTTCGGCACTATTTGGAGTCCAGCTCCATTCCATCAGCGGTAAAGGCGTCATGAAATAGATGGTGTCCATAATATAAGCTGACATGAAAAATTGGGTCAGTTTCCCCTTGGCTCTTATTGACTGATATCTTGCAATCTCTTGAACCAAACTATCCGACAATATCTTTGCCCAGTCAAAAGAGTAACCTTCTTCTACTGTGTGTATAATAGGTACCCACAGTAAAAAGAAATGAGTTGTGTTTTCCTTCCCGTAGAGCCTACACATTATCATTGCTATGTATATTATGTGGTGTTATAGTGAGGCAACTGGGTATAAACCATGGGAATCTGCTTTGAACTTATCAGGGCGAGAATACCAGTCTTTAATTAAATCGGGAAGGTTTTTTTCGTATTGGCCGCATTCCTTCTTGTTGAAATATACTAGGAAATTTGCATTGTAAATGAAATTGGATACCAAAGACAATTTGTACATCACCTATAGATGCTTCGACCTGAAAGACTCAACTGTGACCTTTTTCAAATTGAAAATAGTTTTGTTTGGGATATCTACGTGGTCCAGCGCCCAACCGATCATATCATTGTAGGAAAAGAGATTAGGCCTTGTCGCTATCTTCTGTAGCTCTGACTGAGAAACAATTTTTTATTTGGTAGATATGTTCTCCTTCTCGTTGTCGCTTGAATCATCCAGGAAATTTACCAAATCATATTGTAATATTTTGAATAATTGTGTCCAGGATTTGATGGTGTCTATGCTCCTGAGCGAGGTGTCAGAGAGAATATCTGTGTTCTGGCTCAAACTTTCACCAGTCGCGTTAGGTGATTTCTGTGGAGACATGGTATCAATCTTTTGAACTCTATTATCTGCCAAAGGAAAAGTGTAAAATCCTTCAGCTGGAAAAACTTACAGCTCAGTAAAACGCATATTGAAATTTAAATTCGCATTCCTTTTCCTTTAAACACATCAATCAACCAATACCTTCACTGACAGAGTATTTACTTTCTTTGATGAATCAGATTCAAGCGGTGGCTCAAAATATTATATGGAATGATCGTCGTAAAGGTATTATTAATGGAATTTATTTTTGGTGATTCATACTCGGGAAAAGCACATACAAAATTTGAATCTATCGGATTCATCATTAAGCGATGTATTAATTAAGAGATAATATTTGTTAAAGCATTGGTTAATCATAGTTATCATTAAGTAAATTTTGGTGTTTCAGCTCTCGCGAGATCTTATAACAGCCTAATTTATAACTTACGAAATGTGAAATCACGATGTTATTAATTAAGTTTAAATGTGTTTAACCCTTTTAAATTTGAAGCATGTTGAAACTGAAAAATAGCAAGCTTAGAAACACAAACATAATACTAAAAGGTGAATTGAGTAGTTTTGAAGAAGAGAATTACAAGCTTGAAAAGACGATTAATAGCTTAAAGGAACAATTAGAAGATTATGAGAAATTGAAAGAAGAATTGGATCACACAAAAGGGGAGCTACTATTGACAACAAAAAACTTGAAGCAGTTCAAAAAAAGCACTGAAAAATTAGATGAGATCCTTAGCAATCAAAGATCTCCAAACGACAAGACAGGACTAGGATACAATGATAGTTTGAAGACAGCAAAACATTGAAGGAAGTTGAAAATGATGAAACCAACACTCC
>JASDQU010350414.1:0-10933 GCA_032191745.1 Picea mariana
TTTATAATCTATATTTTGTAAATTTAAATTTAATAACATTTTTATAAAATCTTAAAACAATTTAAATATGATATCATTAATTAATCAATTTTTATATATTTGATTTTGAAAATCTATTTATATCTATATAAATAAATAATTATTTAAATATTTTAAAAAGTTTTATTAGTTTGTACATTTCAAAAAGTATTCATGAAAACTTCTAACTTTTTAAAAAGTCTAAACACTTCAAAAAGTATTCACGTTAAAACTTATAACTTTTTTGAAAGTCTAAACGTTTCAAAAAGTATTCACGTTTTAAAACTTCTGAAAGTCTAAACTTTTCGAAAAGTATCACGTTTTAAAACTTCTTTTAAAAAAGTCGAAACGTTTTACAACTTCTCATGAAATTAACATTCCTAAATTATATTCAGGTTTTTGAAAATAGGATATGCAAACATTTTCATACCGATTATCCGTTTATTTTCCTTAAAAAAATACTTATGGCTTTTACGTTTTTGAAGATAGGATATGCAAACATTTTAATAATGATTATCCATGTATTCTTTTTCCTTAAAAAAATACTTACGACTTTTATTTGAGTGAAAAAAATAGTTGACTTATATTTGAGTGAAAAAAAACGTATTGCAAATGCAAATAGCATTCAAGAGGATTTTATGGATTTAGTTTCTTTCAAATGAGGTCCCGAAGCTTTTTATAGGTTTCACTCTCCATCAACTTAATTATATATTATTATATTGAGATGGTTTTGTTATTTTTCAAAAATAAATAAAATTTTATGAGTTGTTTAAATGTTTTAGGTTTTGGTATTTTTTATTTAAATTAGGTGATATAAATTTGGGTCAAATCACAATTTGTCATTATTTAAATTATATTTTTGAATACATAAATGGATTTAGTATGCTGAAAAACACATGTGACACTTAAATTATACAGATTTAATCATTAGTATCTTTATATTCGACAATTTCTTGCTTGATTTCAGCCAAAACTGACGGAAAATGTCCCAGAAAAAGAAACAAAACTTAGAACCACTATCTTTTAAAGGGAATAAAATATTTTTATAATATTTAATATTTTTTAATATATTTTGAAAAGATGAGCCATTAAAAAAGGACTACCAAACCAAAAAGAGAGTCTCATTCATCAAATGTATTCATAAAAAGATGATGAAGATTCCATAAAACTTTGACTTGTGCAAATGAGTTTAAATCTCATTCATTGAAATGATATTTTCATGATGTATTGATTCATCCTCACTTTCCTTAATAATCCAAGTGTTTGTAGCTAGCTAGATGCCCTCCTTTGAAAGAGCAATGAAAGAACATCATTATTGAGCTCTCTCTACACACCATAGAAATAAATATTATTAAAACCTATCAAGATTTTTTTCATTAGTTTGATTATAGGACTTAGCAGTAGAATCCCCATCTTCAATTTATCATCCATCCAATTAATTACCACCAAGGAGTTACCAAACCTAGAGCGTGTTAACGTCTTTTTTGTGCTGAATTTTAGTAACAAATCCAAATCTAAGATATTAGCATAATTGTTTGAGGTCACAAAATGTGCTTCATTAGAATAAATGATGTCCCCTTCCCCATAAATAGAAGGTGTTCCTTCATTGACACCATCAAAGTACCCCCCATTCTCCAATGTTATCAATGGGATCATGTATCAAAAATTTTGGTACCTTAACCATCAAGTTGGCTTAGAACATTCAAATGTTGTTCTTATTTGTGACGAACACTTAAAGGGAAGAATAAATCTATCCTAACAAATATCAATATTCATGGCCAAAAAAATTCCCTAGGACACAACGAGAGGCAATTCCCTATTCCTTTAATTCTTGTTTCTACTACTAATTTTTTTATCTTTTTGCAACAGTCTCTCTATGTCAACAATGTTTAAACCCTATCATAGAATCCATCTCTTCCCAAACCTTACAAGTATATGTGCAATATATTAAATGGTGATTAATTGTTTACCCATCCACTCTTTAGAAGGTGTATCTAATAGGACCTTGACCTTCATGATTCATTTTCTATAAATATGTCCATGTTAATACTTTATTTATAATGACCAACCACACAAAAATAATCACTTTAAATGGAGCCATTTTCTTCAAAAAAGGCTTCCACCACCACGGGGTATTTCCTAAGACTTCATTTAGAAACATTTCTTTATATAGAAATATCGTAGTGTAGTCCCCTAATGTTGGGTTCTTTGAGCATACAATTTCATCCTCTTGTATCTCTAATTTTGACATGACTTACTTTTATATTCTCTACATAGGTATCCCCTTGCTCACCTTCCATCCCTTCTATTCCTAGGAATCCTTCACGTTTCCATTCTTGGTACAAAATGTTGGTGAGTTATGGGTAAGCTTCTCGTGTCAGATTCAAAATTCCTAATCTTGAAGAGAGGCTCTCATATTTTCAAATAGTTTGTATACATATCCACAACCCACCCATGTATAAACCACTATTCCAAAATTTTCTCCATTTCCTACACTTCAATCCAACCAATTCCCTACCATTTTAAAAAAATAACACAATAGATCTCTAGACTATGAACACATTGTGGATGTCCTTGACATTTTTTATAATAAACTCTTCAACAATATATGTTTCAATGTTCTTAGTGATTTCCTGATTTAATAGACCTTCGTTTGAAAATATTCTTTATATAGTATTGGCATATATAGCCTTTCCAAAGTGATGTAAGTTTTATAGTTCCCATCCCCTCAAATATTTTGGTTTACCTATAGTTTACTACTTAACTAAAATGAATTCCATCTTTTTCCCTTTTCCCTATCCAAATAAATATGAAACTTTTCTTCCTTTTTGTAAATATCCTTTAGGGATATATGACAATGAGTTCTAGTAAATTAAAATCCATTTCTTCTAGTATATATTTCACTATATAGTTAACATCCCTCCCAAGGAAGGCCATTTATTGCACCATATGTTAACAAATTCAGTTAACCATTTCTAGTAATTTTCACTAAAACAATTAGTCTTTAACAGAAAACATAAATACTTGAAGCCTTACTTGAATATCAATATGGTAGTAAGAAAAGATTTGAAGAAGTAACCTATTTTGATTCTCTCCCACCCTCTTAAAATAAATAGAATAACTTTGAATGTTAACCTCCATACCAATTGCTATGTTGTATAACTGTAAAATTTCCTTTAAGTTTGTTTGCATCTCTCCAAGACGCATCATAAAAAAAATAATATGTCATCAAAAATAATAAATGAGTTGGAAATAAAGATCTTCGAAGTTTTATTCCTTTAAGAATCCCAATCCTTTTAGCCTCCATTATTTCCCGACCAAGGCACCCAACTATAATAAAAAAACAAAGGGGATAATGGACAACCTTGTCTTAGTCCCTTAGTAGGTCTAAATATACAAGACACAAAGCCATTTATTAATACTACACATGATATTGAATATAGGTTCTCCATAATCCAATTCACCATAGGAATGAAGAACCCAATGTGAATAAACATTAATCTGGAATGCAACCAATTTTCTCTATGAAGGGCCTTTGAGGGGTCTAAATTCAATACCATTGTTGATAATTTCTTGGTTTTAATAGAGTGTAGTACTTCTTGTGCTACCCCAATGACATCATGGATCTGTCTTCCATGAAGAAAACCAATTTTTTCTTTGAAAATAGTGTGAGAGAAGATCTTCTTTACCCTTAAAGAAATAATATTTCCTATTATCTTATAAATATGGTGACATAATGATATAGGCTTGAATTCATCAAATGTAGCTTGGTTTTCCTTCTCGGGTTGTCCTTTCATGTATGTCTTGAATTATCCACTATCCTTAGCCTCAAGTATTCATCTATGAAATAACAAAATCCCCCCCCAAAATGTATAGTCCAACCATCAATTCCTATACCTTTATCATACTGAAAAGTGTCTAGGACCACATTTTTAGTTCTTCCTTAGAAACTTCCTCCATAAAAATTTGATTCAATTCCTTATCAATAATGCTTTGAAAATATGTGGTCATTATGAAATTTTTAGTTATGTTGGGTCTATCGTGTTCCTTGTAGACACTCTCAAAATGAGCCATCCCTAAAGCAACAATATCATCTAAATTCCTAGCTTTGGATCTATCCTCTCTCCACATTTCCCAAATAGTATTAATGCTTTTTCTATGGTTGGTATATTTGTGGATGGTCTAAAAAATCCTTAGATTCTAATTATTATTCAATACACATAATCATCTAACTTTATTTTGAAATAATAATGATCGTTTGAATGATTTCATAATACATGTGAAGTTACTTATCTATCCATATCCACTTTAATGACAAACAACTTGCAATATAACTGAGTGAAAATTTAATTTATTTTTACCAAAATCACATACACAAGTTTGTTAATGGATTTCACCCAATTTGGGCGACGTCTATGGGTCCAATTCCAATTGAGACCTCTTTAATAATTATTAAATGATTTTGTTTTTACAAAGAACTTTTTACACATTGCTCAAACTCATAAACATAGTATGCCATCAAATTTCTTTCAAAATTATGAGAAAAATGAGTATAATATTCATACAATTATGTTAAGAAACCTTTTGGCATGCATTACATTGAATTCCCCAATTCTTGATACCCTTTGGCATGAACTTTGAGACCAATCTGTACTCTGCAATGTGTCATGTGATATGATGTGATTTGTGTTGGTCCACGTGCTAGTTAAATAGGGCATGAGCTTAACTACCTGCCTGAACTTCACGCTAACCCATGAAATCGAATTAATTATAATATAGTTCACATGATGGAAAAAATGTCACCTTTGGTGTAATGGTTGAGGCATTAATATAGATAGGAGGAGGTCATGGGTTCAATCTTGCAGACCTCTCATACTTTGTCATTTTGGTTAGAACTATATATATAAAATATAGTGTATGGCATTAAAAGTTAGCAAACCTAGAATATATGCATTGATTACATTGGATACCATGGGACCGGGGGCTATCCCTCGATCCTTTTTCTATCAACATACAATATTACAACTTTAAATAAATACGACTCCATATATAGTCAAGTGACAATCCAATGGCACGATGGTAAAGACTTTGTATTGTGTGGATGAGGTCGAGGGTTGTAATCCGATTGACCCCATAAGAATTTTGATAAACCTTAGTCATAAAGGGCCAGTGGGATAATTCCATGTGGTATTTTCTCATTAGTCTGCCTATACCAACCAAGTGTATGATCAAGCCACGTGTCATTACATAACCGGTCCACTTGTGCTATATGATTGCCATATCACCTTCCCAGTCATTCGTACAATATGCCACAGGGTGCTCCATGGTGTTTCAACATCAGCACCATATGGACTATATAGTCATGCCGCGCGTCACCCTTGAAGTGGTGAAACATGTCACATGGACTTTGAATTTTTACCTAGTTTGACGAAAACTTTACCCAACCATAACTTTAGTATACAAACTCCATTTGAGGATATTTTTTCATCGTTGGAAAGCTATCATTGAACTATAAAAAATAACGTTTGTTTAGAGAGGATTTGAGATGATCAAATTTTGAGAATTTATAAATCCTCTTGGACCTCTATGAGTGCTCTAGATCTACATGGACCTCTATGAGTGTTCCATATCCTCCTGGATCAGTGGAATTACTTAGTATTTTCATATCCGTTCAATAATTATATAGGTCTACTCTTTATCCTCCTCGTATGCTAGTAATTTCCTTTTTTATTATTCCAAATCCCTTAGTATTGTTATTATATGCTCATGACCTACTTCCATAAAATACTATGCATATAATTTAGAAATCTAATTCTCAATTTTGATTAGGGCCTCATAATCATTCCTATGCTTGTTGAAATCCCAAGTTGACATTGAACCCTTGACGTTTTTCAAGTTGAAAAAAAAAAAAAAACTCGTTGAATCCCTTGACGAAGCATCATAACTTTTCCATTTTGTTTTGACTAAGTTTATGATTTCTTCATCACCTAACTAGGGATAGTTGAATTTGAATTTGAAAGGACTTAGATTAGTATTGGAAGATGGTTTAATTCTCCTCCTACTTCCACCCATGATATATTAATTCTCTTCAGCCCATTCAATAAACATTATAACACAAAAAAACTATCTAATACCTTTTCCACTCTTGCATCCCCTATTTTCATGTTCCTCTATGCTAGGACTAATTTGATTGGTTCGACATCAATCAATATACCCTTAATCTTGTTTAGAGAAAAAAATGCTATGGATCTTCTTTGACTACACTCCCTAGGATCTCTTCTCTTTGGATAGTGAAATTTAAATCCCCTCCAAGATAACTTTCACACTCCTCCAGAAGGAATCTACAAGTATCTCCTCCCAATAGGTGACCCTATCCTCATAAGGACCATAAATTTTGGATACAAAGAAACCTTCCCCATGTTCGACAACCCAAGTATTCCAACATAGGACAAACACCTTCAATAAATTCTCACACAACTNTGGATAGTGAAATTTAAATCCCCTCCAAGATAACTTTCCCACTCCTCCAGAAGGAATCTACAAGTATCTCCTCCCAATAGGTGACCCTATCCTCATAAGGACCATAAATTTTGGATACAAAGAAACCTTCCCCATGTTCGACAACCCAAGTATTCCAACATAGGACAAACACCTTCAATAAACTCTCACACAACTAGATCAAATATCAAAACAACAATTTTTTCACATGGAAAAACCCTTATTGGAAAACACACTTGACCGTAGCCAACGTGGCCACTTGGACAAATTTATTAGTGCAAAAGAAAAATATTACAGAGAGATTTACAAGAGATTTTATCACAATTGTTCACCTGAAAATTACCCTCTATACTCTTTAAATACATATCATGGACCAATCGAGTGTTAAGACATAGATCAATGTATCTGTTAAAATTGAGGAGAGTGTGAACCGTTAGATCACTCTAGGTCGAGAACATGTCGTGGCTGTCAGATTTTCTAGATACAAATGCATATTAATCCATACTAAAGAAACAAACTAAGAAACAAAATTTTACCTAATGACACATTAGACCAAGATGATTTTAACTAACTCCTAATTGTCTAAATACCCTAACACCCCTAATGGCATAGAGAATAGTTCTATTCTTATACAAGAGGAAAATATCATAGAGTTAATGAGGAATATTTCAAAAAGTTTCTTCTTTTTCTCTTTTTTTTCTCATTCTCACTTGAAGTATTCCATGTGGTGTCTTCTCCTACGAAAAACTATTTCCAACATGAAGGTGTTGACCGAAAAAAATTCGCCAATGCTCACAATTCCTCCTTCAAGATTGGGAGATATAGCTATTTCACCATGTGGATAACCAATGATCCCTAGGTTACCTTTGTTTGACCATTCTTCTTCCATTCGAATTACAATAAAGGACTCTTAAGTTTTTTTTCTCACATCCTCATCAATGTTAATATTTGATGTTCAACAATCTATCAAATGCAATGACTTTTGAAATAATTATTTGTTCTTTTATGTTTTCATAGCATTAGTATTTGATGTTCAACAATCTATCAAATACAATGACTTTTGATATAATTATTTGTTCTTTTAAATTTATTTTCATAACATTAATATTATATTGGAAAATAAGAAAATGGTGGCCATAAACCAATGTGAAACCAAAAATCCACTCTAAATGAAATTGCATAACATAATAATTGAACAATAAAAGTTATTGTTTAATTTTGTTTAAATATGCTATATACATATTTTAAAAGGAGATATTTAGTATGTAAAGAAAATTTGTTTTATAAAAAAATAAGAAAAATATAAAAGTTACACATAAATAAAAATACTATAAATAAGATATTTATATAAAAATATTATTAAAATGTAAATATAAATATTTTAAATTAATTAAAATTATGATTTTATAAATCTATATCTCCATAAATTATACATAAATTTATTTTAAATGATAAAAAATTCACAACACTAAATATTTAATCATTTTAAATATTTAATAAATACAATATTACAAATATTAAAATAACTCATTTGCTACCAAACTACATAAACTTTAAATTTTATAGCTTTTCATAATTACTAATGTGAACTCCATATGCAAATGTTTTAACCCATTCTCCTAAAAGATTAATCTAGTGAACCTAAAGCTAAAAATATAATATATATTTAATAAATAACAAAATAACCTAAATAATATAAAAAATATTATAAATTTAAATGAAAGCACTAAATATATTACCTTGCTAGATTATAGATTAAAGATGATATTATATAGAAATAACGACAAGATCATAGAAAAAATGAACAAACTTATATTCAAAATAAAATCTTCACTATACATAGCATAAAATGTGTTTTCAATATTAAAAAACTCTACCATCAAAATAACTTTATACATTAATACCATTTTATAATACTTATAAAAAATAGATAAATAAATTTATATTTACAATACTTTTTCACAACATATAAAACCCCAAAAAGTATACATTTCCTTTTCTTGCAATGATTTACTCTTCTCACCTATAAATATAAATCTATATTCTCATGTAAATAAATATTAAATCTATAATAAAATTTTAATTATATGAAAAAACAAATTATTTCCATTTCCTTTTATTTTAAACACCATTCCAAATTTGAAAAGATTTCATTCTAAATCTAAGATACTTTGCATTTATATCTATATCTAGTTAACTAATTAGGAAATGTTTTTTATACACTACTAAGGTGCTTAACCGACAACGATTGTTGTTATGTTTAAAGCTTTAATTATTGCAATTTGTAATGGTTATATGATAAAAAAAAAAAAATCAATAAAAAGAGGGGTAGATCATATTATATCATATTACATACAAAAATAATATGTATTCTTAGGTTGTCAACGGTTCAGTCGAATTAATAGAAATCTGGATAGTTGGCAGCCTTTAATGTTCATATCGAAAAAAGGCGGATCTCCATCTTCCCTGTCAAGATGAAACCAAGAAAGGTGGTGGCCTATGGTATTTACATTAATCATTAAAACTAGAATTGAAACTAGATTTGACTTGGAATTGGACATAAAAGAGTTTAAACTAACACCTAACCAAAATCAGAAAGAACTCCAATCCATGCAATTACCCGTTAGCACCAAAAGTAGTTTCATTAGGGTCTTCGTTGTGGGGTCAATAGAACATAAGGTCTTGCACACACCAGACATCTTTTCCCCGTTGGCACATTGTAGAATGCTTCATACAACATATCAATACGTTGGTGCATGAATCTGCCACGGTAAACCTGATATACCATCTGGCTTTTCAAGTCAAACACTAAATCCAATTGTTATGAGTGGAAGATGGATGGAGGCCACGCCATGGTTCCGATACAATTAAGATAAGTGGTAGCGCAAGTACCTCGCCACCTTCCCTCGTCTTCCACCCGGACCATCCACAGCCTCGCCTGTTGCAACTTGCACTCTGTCCTGTCCTCCATTCTTGTGCTCTGTCATCGTGCCACATCCATGTGCGTCTTCCTCCTTCCCGGGTCCCCGTCTCCCACTACTGCACTGGAAGAATCATAGCCCTCTGAAAGTAGAGCATCCTGAGAGGCCATGTAGAGGAATTCACTTGTATAAAGATGCATATTTATAACTAGTTGGCTTCTGAGTGCAGGTTACCCTGAAGCTGCAACCCATGTTTAAGCGGTCCATTACAAACATAAAGAAGACCGACATGGATTTAGAGGAGAATATAGTAGACTTCGGAATGGCCCATGAATTCGCAGACTTGACATGGTTTCCCGGGCAGCGCTCAGTGATCTACAGAATGGACGATCGCGTTTCGGTTGATGAACGAGGAGATGGGATCAATGATTTCATCGGCTTTCGCTCCACGTTGACAGCAGGTCTAGCAATAGCTCGTTCAACGGGTACGTTACAAAACGACCCAACGGTCAAAAGTTTCAAATCCCTGCACATATTTTTGTAGAATAAACGTTCTTAATGAAGAAATTGTGCGTTGTCTAAACATTCTAGGTGTGGTATTATTTTTTTTCTGAATTTAATGATATAAAATTGTATTAAATTTCAATTTTGTGTTATTTAAATTGTAATTTTAAATATATCAATAAATTTAATGTCATGAAAAACCCACAATTTGATTATACAAATTTAACTATTCAAATTTATAAATCCAACAATCTAAATTTTATCAAAATTAAATCAATAATATCTTGAAAAAATAGTCAAAACAAAAAAGTTTAAACTACTTAAAATAATTGAACTTAAAGAAAGAAACATATATGACCTAAAGAAAAAAACTATTAAAAAAAATTAGAAAAAAAAACATATATGACCTAACGAAAAAAACTATTAAAAAAAATTAGAAAAAAAAAACAATTCAATTTTTCTTAAATTGTCTTTTATTTAATTTATTTTTTATTGTTTCTACAATTTTAGCTTTCTCTATTGTGTCAGTAAGATCTGAGATTGATGTGGGCGTAATAAAAAGAAACTCAACTTTGTTAGTTTAGTCTAAACTAGCACAGCCACATAATTGTGGTTGATCAATGTCGAAAGGCTGATAAGATAAAAAAATCCTTAAAAGAATATATTAAATTTTATTATTGATTAACAAATAAATGGTTGAGCTTCATTTATCTGGTGTTAATTTTAATTTCTGTTAAACACTTATGTGGCAATTAGTTAGCTATCAAAGTAATTTTTAAATATGATTAGGTAAATATAAAAACGTAAACTGATGTCTTTATAATAGCTAGGAAGTTAATGATTGAAATCACAGCTATTTATTTTGTGTGACTACTAACAATATTCCAGCCATATTTAATCATGTCCATAGAAAACTTATTAAGCACTAAACCCCTATTAAATCTGCCCATTGTCAATAGGTGTACGTCTTTCGGCCTAAAAATAATCCAGAT
>JASDQU010350415.1:0-11346 GCA_032191745.1 Picea mariana
AAAAAAAATTATGTTCAACACGGGAATAAGAAAATATTTTTTTTAATCATCGAATAAAATAAATACATGGTTTCGGGTGTAGAGTTTTGTATATGTGTGAGAAGGAAGGTGTTTGATCTTTCGAAGTTGGTTTTCTTTCATCAATAAAGAAGTTTAATGTAGCTTATTTGGTTAGGACGTAAGTTTTTCATTATAGGGGCCCCACTAAGGTTTGAAACTTGTTTTAAATGTTTGGTGTGGTTTGTGGGCACCTATGCTAGGCCCAGGTTTAAAAGAGTAGTCTTATCGACTCGATCTTGGGTCTTCTTGGTGATAATAGGCAGATCTATCGATTCTCCTGGTTAAAAAATAAAAATAAAGAGGCTTAACGCATCTTTTACATGTCAAGTTGATTTAAGTGGACATTAATATGATACTTTATCATTTATTCGATCAATTTACATCTTATATGAATCAAGTGTTGATTTGATGTGGAACACCATGTCACTATTAGTGTAGGCTAAAAATCAATTAGAATGCCCCCTTTTTGATGATTTTTTCATACGTTTATGGTTTTGGTAGTAGCAATCTCACTAACCTCAAAAAAACAGTCTCACCACTTTAAAAATGTGATCTAGGGATTTTTCAAGGTCTCTTAATAAACCTAGAACATCAAAAATGCAATCTATGTGATGGATTGATTGATCAAAAACATACAAATTTGAGATAGGGCTCTTCTAGTCCACCCAACAAGGTTGCTTCTTGGCCCTAATGCTATGTGTAATGGTTGTTGAGCCCTTGTCTATCTCATACATGGAAAAATAGCACAAGGCCTTATCAAAGTTATTCCTCTCCCATATCCTGATAGCAGTTTGCTAGTAAATGAACACTTTGTGGATAATTCTTTCCTAACCATCATCGAAGAGAAGAAAACTCTAGACAACAGTGTGAACTACCTACAAATTTCTATGAAGCCTCCAAGTCAAAATTGCAAATGGCAAAAACTCAATGTTATTTGCAAAGTCTGAAGGATGTCCTTGGTTGATTGTTAGGTCAAGGATGGACATGGCTATAGTCTGACTAGTTGTTTAAGTTCCTTGAAATTCCCTTTGCCTTTAAAGCCTCCCCAAAGGAGTTGTGGGAAGCATTTTTGTTAAGAGTGTCAAAGAAAAATGATAAATAGATTTTGAAACCTCTATCTCTGGCTAGAAAATTTCAAATTTGTACGAAGGTGTGGGTTGTTATCCATGTGTACTACTCATCGTGTTGGGTACCTTTGGCCAACATCTATTCCAAGTTACAAAAGTTTTTTAAAAAGTGTGCTAATGCTAGTGTAGACAAGGATTTTCATAGAATTAGTAGAAGCTTATGTTGCACTGTTGGCACCCAAAGTTTTGGGTAAAGATTGCACGTGCGCACAAGCGAAGTTGTGCGTGCCTATTCCAGTATTTACACGCACTCAAATAGTTGTGCGATAGGTGACAGGAGGCACATGCACCAGTTCAAGTTTTGCTAATGCGCGTCAGTTCAAGTTCTACCAATGTGCACCAGGTCGAGTTTTGTGATGGACCCCATAAATTAAGAAGACACTGCATGCATGTCAAAATCAAGAAAATAATCTTTTGGAAATCTCACCGAATGATTGCTTCAATCAGCACGAGAGATCATGGAGAAGCAAGGAGATGAGTTAGCAAAGTAGTTTAAGATTGCCATGACTCTAAAGAGGCTACATGGAATGCATGTGGGTGACACAAGCGTGCGGGACTGGCAGTCAGAGGAGTGAGTGAGGTAGAACTGAATGTGACAGAGCGCTAGAGCCGAGAAGCTAATAAAAGGGAGCAACGACAACAAAAAGAGAGTTAGTCATTTTTAGTTATCCAACTGGTTAGCCATTGTGGTTGTTTTCAATGTCCTTGAGCTCGCTCGGAGCCTATATTTTGTAATGTCTTCGATTGTGAGTTTGGGTCAGTAGTATCTGCATAGTCTAAAAGAAAGCACATGGCACTATGTAATGTAATACTGGGAAAATTTATAAGAGTGCAGGGCTCTGTTGTTGTCAATTAATGAGTTGTTAAATGTATGTTTGTGAATGGCTAACTGAAGATAATAAAGTTGCAGTGATTCTTGTCTTGTGATGTGTTGATCATGTGTCAATTGAATGTATATGTTGTTGTTACATATTGTTAGTCGTTGTATGAATGCCATCCTGAATGGATTCTTGTGTAATTAATCATTCATCACCAACACAAGAACATATGGTCTCTGTGATTCTCATGGCATCTCGGGTGAGACCTTCTTCAATCTTTGGTTGAGGATTAATATGTCGACGCCATAGGGTTTTTATTGGTCAACTCTAGACGAACCCTGGGTCTTCAAACCCCCAACGTTAAGAAGGACACATGCAAGCGTAGAATGAACCAACATGCACCCTCAAGGAGAAAGAAGGAATAGGAATATTAGCCACTTGAACACAAGCTTGAGTTCTTTGTGCCAAATGAGTCATTAGAGAAATAAAAAGAAACAAGGCCTAGAAGAGCCTACTTAAGGATTGCATCACCTCAGGGACATCGTTACATCGTTCTTTTGTGTTAATGTACATATGTGTTGGGCATAATTTGATATGTTGTATAACTAATTTTGACTTTATCAAAGCAAGCTGACATAAGGGGTAGCTAATCAAATTTAACTGTGTCAAGCAATCTCAAGTTATATATAGGAGTAATCATAAGAGAGCTAGGTTACATTCAATTGATGATTGAGGTTATGAACTCTACGCTTGGTTTCTAAGGGATCACGTATTTGATATGAATCGTAATGTTACTTAAGATAGGTACCCTACCTCTTTTGTAATGGGTCTCCTTCAAGTACTTAAGTTTCTCCCACTACAAATTTGAGTTTTGATTGTGTTGAAAATGGTATTTGATTCTATTAAATAAAATAAATAGTAAAAAAAGGAAGTTAATCTCTATTATCTTAAGTGATAATAAGTGGTTTAGTTATCATACTAATTGTTTGTATAGTTATCATGATTTTTATTGATTAGGTTATATTGTACTTTTAAATGGTACTTCAATGGATTTAATTCCCGATAGACATTTTGAAAAAGTTTTTATCACTTGTTTTATACATTTAGCAATTAGATAAAAAGTCTTCATTCAACTCGATGTATTAGGTAGAGTTTGTTGTGTTCTTTGTGTTTCAAGTTAGAGTTCCTTTTGAACCCAGCATTTGGGGAGTATTCTACAAGGTCAGAAGGACCTTTTAGCAACATACCATAACATTGGCGAACTCCATAAAGAGTTATGGGATGCATCCCCAAAAGTCAAGGAAATAAGGAAGTTTGAAAAAGAAGACCAAAAAGCCTAATCCTAACTGGAATGTTAGGGACCTAACCTCCCCAACCCCTCAAATAGGTAGAATAATATGTTTTATATGTAATAATGTGAACACGTCTAATGTAAGAAGACTTAATAGAAGCTTTCACTTCTAGAAAGATCTTCCTCTAGAATGTTCTCTAGAAGATAGAAATAGTATAAATAAGAGTAGAAAGCATGGGAAAGTTTTGTCTTGAGAATTATTTTGTAATTGAGCTCTTCTTTGTTGGAGGTTGCCCCCTTGAAGAGCCAAGTGAACTTGGCTTTCTATTAATAAAGGTATCATTTATGGTGTTATTGTTCTCTATATTTTTTTGTTTCTGTTGGTATTCGTCATAATAATTATTTTTTTGTTCTGCATAATACATCTGGTACCTTTCTAGTGGTATCAGAGCACTTTCCTCTACAGAATTTTTTTTCAAGCTAGAGACGTGTACTTTCGGCGTCTTTAAAGCACATAGATTTGTCGTTCAGCGGGTAAAATTATGGTTGGGAAGGACTACACGTAGGAAATAGAAATGGTTTCACGGGTTACTCGAAACACATAGTTTCACTTTGTTGGAAACCTCTGTAACCCCTGTTGGTACCCCTTCGAGCAGTACCACATTAGACAGTACTTGTACATAGCCATTCACTCCCACGTACCCTCACGTATATAGGGATTCTCATAGGTCTCCTGAAACCAGCTATAGATAAGCGTATCGGTCGCCTGACTGATATAGTGGCACCAAGAACAACACTCGGGAAGATCACTCTCGCATACCTGGGTAATCAAGTAGTACAACTAAGGGTACAATCGAGCCTCCTTATTTGGTGCCCTGATATATTGGGTCGAGTACTATTGTTCGACCCCATCGGTATATAAGAGAGCTATATCACACGGCAAACTCTTGTTCGTAGGAACCCTCAAAACCCTAACCCTTGCTAGCAAAACAGAGCATAACACACATAAAGGGGAAATTCTACTATGAAACCTTGCCTCCTGCAGGCATGTTGCAAAATTACTACACAATTTTCACTACTGAAAATTTGGGCATTTTGTCATTGCAATATTCTTCAAGCCAGAGTATAACTCTACAGGAATTGAAAAAAAAAATTATAGTGGTCCTGTTGATACTCTTAATTGGGAATTATGCCATCGGATTCCTCTCTTCGCATTGATCGTCATGGTACCCATCACTTATAAGCCTTTTTTTGCATGGACCCACTCACCCTCCTGAACACCCTTGTTTGGGACCCATTTCATTGGTTTCCTCTCCTCGCATTGATTGCAGTGGTACCCCTCACCCATAAGCCTTTTATGTGTGGACCCACCTGCCCACTTCTTGCTTGCTTAATTCCCAGATGGCCACCACCTGCAACCAAGAAATCCTTGCCTTGGAAACCAACAACAACAAAAACAAGACTAACAGACAAAACATGAATTTTGAAAATTGCTTCTGTTAATTCTAAATTCGAGTCCCTCACTGCCCAATTTGACTCCTTGTCAACCTAGTTAAAACAATGGATGAGCCAATCCCAAGGCCCTCCCTCCTCTGACCAACCTTCACACCTAGAAGGAGATGACTCCTCCCATACCATGACCTTTCATCCCAACCCCCTTCATCTTGACCTTCATCTTCCCAAAGTCAATATGACTAAATTTGATGGCTTGGACCCCACCAGCTGGATTACTCAAATGGAACATTATTTCTCCTTGCATGGCATTACAAACGATTTGTCCAAACTTCATGTCAGTGTCCTTTATTTGGATCCTAAACACTGGCAATGGTGGAAATGGCATAAAAATTCTCG
Organism: Picea mariana; assembly: GCA_032191745.1. Taxonomy (NCBI): domain Eukaryota; kingdom Viridiplantae; phylum Streptophyta; class Pinopsida; order Pinales; family Pinaceae; genus Picea; species Picea mariana. The sequence goes on from JASDQU010350415.1 coordinate 5,148, forward strand.
TTGTGGGTATATTGCTTGGACCCAATTTGTGGTTAACCTCTATGAAAGATTTGACACTAACACCCATCATTTGGGCCACTTGACCAAGCTAAGACAACTTGGTATAATGGTAGAATATATCGCCACTTTTGAGCGCTTGGATTTCAGAACAGATGGAATGTTTGACAACTTCTTCCGTGAATGCTTTATTAGTGGTCTTAAAGACGACATTTCAGCCCATGTCTTAATGGCCCACCCCCAAACTTGGCTTGAAGCCACTCATCGAGCCAAGGGAGCATAATAGGTAGTCTCTTCCCCAAATAGAAAACCCTCATTTATTCCTTGTCCTCGACCCACCACTCCCATCCATCTTCTCCTCTTAAGGTCCACAAATTAATCAGAGCATAGATAGTTGAATGCCAATTGAAGGGTCTTTGTTATAATTGTGATGAAAAATATTTTATGGGGCACAAGTGTAAGGACCAAAATCTTTTTATGGCCATTTCCAAGGACGTTTCTGAAGAGGATGTCAGTGATTCTCCTCCTAAATATCTACTCCGAGCAGATGATCATACCCCACCCTCTAATCCCCCAGAAGTTGAACCGCTTATCTCCCTAAATGCCCTCATTGGTATGTATGCTCCCCAAACCCTTAAATTAAGTAAATATATCAAGCATAGGAAAGTCATTATCCCAATCGATAATGGAAACACCCACAATTTTATTCATCGCCACATTTCCCAAGAGACCATGTGCTACATCTGTGTCGTCAACAATTTCCAAATCATGATTTCCAATGGTGGTTCCATGAAATGTGGGGAGCATTGTGAAAATGTGTGCTTGCAAATTGGTCATTACCAACTCAAATCTCATATCTTTGCTATTAACATGGGAAGTTGCGACATTGTCCTCGGTGTTGAATGGTTGCGCACATTGGGCCTTATCGCCATGGATTTCAAGGATTTAACCATGCACTTCCAACATGATGGACATCAACACTACTTCCAAGGCATCATGAAAATCTCCCCTAAGATCATCAGTTCCCACTGAATGGAGAAACTACTCAAAAAAGGTCACTTTGTCTTTATTGCACAACTCCATGTCATTCAAGCAATTGAGACCCCCTCCCCTACTGTTCATCTCGACATATGGACTCTTCTATCCAATAATCCAATAACCAATCTATTTTTCACAACCCCTTTCCCGTCGTGCACATGATCATTCCATTCCCCCTTTCCCTAATAGTCTTCCTCCCAATTCTCGTCCTTATCATCAACCATTTGCCCAAAAGAATGAAATTGAGAAAAATGTGCAGGAATTGCTAGTGGCGGGTGTTATCTATCCTAGAACTAGCCCTTATTCTTCTCCTATTGTCATGGTATTCAAGAAAGAAGGAACATGGCGCATGTGTCCTGATTTTAGATACCTCAACAAAATTACCATCAAAGATGAATTCCCCATTCCTATCATTGATGACCTTTTGGATGAGTTGATTGGTTCTTAGTTCTTTACCAAACTTGATCTACAATCTGGCTACCACCAAATATGCATGAAAGAGGTCGATATCCCCAAAACTACCTTTCAAACTCACGAGGGCCAATATGATTTCCTAGTCGTGCCCTTCAGGTTGTGTAATGCACCCTCCACCTTTTAAAGTCTTATGAATCATGTCTTCCACCCCTTCCTTCTTCACTTTGTCTTAGTTTTCTTTGATGATATCCTCATCTATAGTAAAACTTGGTAAGCCCATCTGGCCCATGTGGATCAAGTCTTACACTTACTTCTTAGCACAACCTCTTTTGCAAATAGTCTAAATGTGCTTTTGGATCTCCTGAAGTAGAATACATGGGCCATATTGTTGGCAAGGATGGTGTCTGTGTGGATCCTGAGAAAATCACAACTATGAAGGATTGGCCCCATCCTAAAATTCTTAAAAGTTTATGAGGTGTGTTTTATGGCATGGAGCAGGGATGTGATGTTGTCTTCAACCTTTGTCTCCCTTCTAGTGGTAATTCTAATTTCTTTGGAGGGAAACATAATGTGTGTGCCCTTCGTACATTAGTACCCTCCTTTAACCTTGGTGGACCATTTAAAACTCGGTAGAAATATCAACAATGACCACCTTAATCAACATCTTTACATTTGGATCTTGGTGCAATGCGATGGTTAAAACTTTATTTTTCTCATTTCTTTCAACTAAGTGTTGATCTATATAAAATAAAGTTTTAAAGAGGTTAGTGCACTCAAGTCCCAATCTCTCAATATCCTTGAGAGGCATAAGAATGTGCCCTGCTTCTATGTCTATAACACAATTGTGAAGTACATAATCATGTATTATTTATAAAATATGGAAAGGCATGATCCCTAGGTTGAGATTAAATACATAGTACTCCTCTTGAAGTAATGAGGATGGTTCTTGTTTTGTAAAAGAGGGAAAGGATCCTTAATGAATATTGAGAGGATTTCAAACTCTTGTGGGGTCTAAAGGGCATCCAACAACATCATTTTGGTAAAATCCTTTTATAGGTCCTCAACTACACTATAAGCATCGGTCATGGAAAATTGAGATGGAGGAGCCTTGACAGACAAGTTTCCCCTATCAAAATTACAAGGGAGTCTAATCCGAACAGGGAACGTGGGCATTTGTTCAATGGGGACTTTCCCTTTGAGTTGTCTACTCCAGGGTGGCTTGGTTTCCTAACTTTATTTTTGGTTTCTACCATGCATTCTCCTTCTAAAGACAATGAATATTGCACATTGATAATTTGCACAAGGTGCAGGAAAATCCTTGGTATTATTGGAAGTCATTAGAGATTTGCTTGAAGGCACCAATTCTAAATGTTGAGCACATATGAAGCAATACTCAAGATCATGGAAAAGTTGGAAAAAATGACATAAGTTCACTTCTGCCACTGTATTTCTTGATGATTGGGGTGGAGGCCCAAGTTTGTAAGGGGTGGAGAATCTTCAATTGTTCATGCCCTTATTTGTTCATAATCATCATGAGCTTAATCATCTCAAAACTTTATCTCTCGTTTATCTTCCGTTAAACAATGAAGGAACATTTTAACCTTGTCATGATTTCTAAGTTGGGAGTTGGAAGAATATGGCATACCTACTTCTTCCATAATCATCTCATTTTCTAAATCCTTTGCTTAGGGCCTAAGTTAGTTATCATTTTGTCCTTCAACGTTACTTCGATATTCAAGGTCAGTCTCATCATGTAGAAATGGAAAGATTGTTTCTTAATGGCTTCGAGGCTTTGGAGGAAATTATTGTAATGTTGAAGTCATGTGCTATTTGAAATTCCCAAAAGGATCACCATCATGAATTGAAATCATCATGACATCTCCAAGTAGGGTGGCTATGTCATTAACCATTAATAACTCTTCTTAAATTCAATCATCATGGAATTTTCAAGAAATGATACAATCATTAGTGAGTGTACAATACCATCGAGCCACTTCTTCTTCACATGTTGTAACCGACAATCTAACTAATATGCTAGAATGTTAATTGGAGGTTTGCACCTAGGTCAAACCTTCAAAAGCATGTCCCTAGTGGATCCACAACAATTTAATAAACCCTATTAGCTCAAGAGATCAAGCTTCGTATTATTCTCTTGCTAGGTAGCAATGATCATCAATGTATTTAACCCCAGTACGCGATAATGAGGTCTTTACATGATTGGATTTACTTTCATAGGTGACCTTTGTAAGGGAATGGGCATCATAAAATGTTTGGACATGGTTCTAAATTGGTATAGTGTCATTTACATTAAACTTGGGAACACAATTTCAATCATCTTAGGGTATATTGTGCAAGTAATTAGCTCCTAAATTCAAAGGGGTGATAGGTTGCCAAGGAAGGGCCATATTGACTTGGGAAGGATTGAGAGGTAGATCTACTAGAGTTGCAAAATTTGTACATGATATGGCACTATGATAGAGCTATCATGATCTTGGTTGATTTGCATTAGACTTACAACACTCGAATGAGATAACTTAGGAATTTAGATCGAAGACCCCTCTTGACTTAAAATGTTTTTTTTTTCTCCAGGGGCACTGGATACAACCCCATGAGTCTTGCAATAAATACTTCACATAACTTTTGGTAAAGTTTTAGTTTTAGGAACAACATATATTGATTGTTGTTGCCCATCCAACTTGTGTAAACACTTATAAAGGATTGCTCATGAACTTAATTAAGCATAGCTGATACACCTAAATGGTATTGGACATACATCTTTTTAGCTCAAAGCTTTAATTAATGTGCTTGGAATATTTATGTGTCTCCCTAATATGGTTGTCAATTTAAGGTGTATGATGATAGTTGGAAAGGAAAGTGGGAAAGGAATAAGAAGAGATGAGGAAGAAAGAGAATAAATGAAACCCAAATATTAAAAGTTGAATCAAGAGTGAAGTTTCCATTCATGGTGATGATGTTGGAAAATAAAAGGGAAGGTTAGGTTTAATCAAGAGCTAAGTTTTCATTCAATGTGATGATGTTGGAAAATAAAAGGGAAGGTTCTCGAAAAAGAAAGGAATAATGAAAAAGAAAGTCGAGTGAAAGATTATGGGTTTAATCCCCACAAGGGAAAGGGGAGAAAATAAAATATTTTACAAAATCCCTCGCGAAATCACTAATTTAAGGTGTTGATGGTAATTTCTATCACAAACAAGAAACATGACAAAGATCCTATAGCCCATCACATGTGTGAGCTCTGTCCTCGAAGGGAAGTTTAAGGTGGTGGAATGTAAGAGAAATGTTGGGGAAAGAACAATAAAACAAAACAAACAATTATAAATATTTTTTCATCATTATTAATCTTTGATTACGTGCCACTATTGCTCATTTTCAATGTAGATTCTTGAATAGGATTGCTTCATGAATAGTAAGGTTACCATATGTGTAAAGATCCCTCGAGTGGGGCTATCGCTTCTTATGTCCATAATTTCATCAAACCATTAACAGTGTATTGTTAAATGAATGTATTGGTCAAGTGAATGTACTAGTCAATGAATGAGAGGACGGGAAGCTTTGTTGATGGAGAGGATTTCCCAACAAGTGTTTCCTAGTTTTGAGGTTTTGGAGTTGTATTGTAGAGTTGAAACACATAAAATGAATATAATCTAAAATTGAAAATGGTAACCATTCTAAGTATGAAACAAACTTTGCATTTGAAAATGAAAAATGAAAGCTAATCTACTTAGCATGAAATGAAAGCTACTCTAATGTTTGAAAGTAAATGATATAATCAAAGTTGCAAAATTAAATGTGTGACAACTAAAGTGTCAAGTTGAAGAATGAGATGTTGAAAAAGAGTGATTGTTAAAGTGAAAATGGTGATTTAAAATTTAATCGTGGCATTCAAAGGAGGAGGAAATGTCACACACTCGACCCCTAAGTATCCTTTTAAGGGATGGGGTATAAATTGTTCGCTTTTCTTAATCATCTCGAATTCCCTATAACTAGGATTCCACCGTCTTCGATTCGACGAGGGTTTTCCAGCGACTATAAATTTGTCCAGATTTGAGTTATGGATAGGAAGTTATGGTCTTTCAAAGTTCTTTCGGCCTTCATCGACTAGAGTAACTCGCTGCCATGTGGCACCCACATGGCTCCCTATCACTCGACACGCCTCGTCATCGTCGCATACAAAGACTCGCCCAACCCGAGGTTGACATTTGCCTAGCTCTTATAGGCTTGTAAAATTAATTAATCATTATCATAATAGAATCATACTCTCTGCTAATCATTTAATTAATCCCCATTACATTAGGGTTAATTAATCTTCATTAATTCATTAACCCTGTAATTACATTTTTATTTGGCCTAAATTATCGGCTCGGTAAACTCAAGGATTACTTCCCTTTCACCTTGGGAATCCCACAATTTGGGGTGAATTTAGTGTTAATTATTACATCAATACCGTGTCATATTAACTTATAACCCAATCATATCACTAAATAGTTTATTTAATCGATTATATTATAATATAATCCTATTTAATTATATTATAATATAATTAAATATATCAAAGGGAAATTAAGGTTATTAGTATCAATTAACGCCTAAGTCACCGGACTTCGACGTAATTACTCTCCATGCTTCATGACCATACCTAGAACTCCTGAATGCCAAAGTTATGAAGAGGGTCCCACTTATATTATATTGTAATGCAAATATAATTTAGTTATATTAGATTAATTATATTTAA
>JASDQU010350420.1:0-12216 GCA_032191745.1 Picea mariana
ATGCAAAATTTCAACAACTTTTCAAAAGAAATATTTTTGATTTTCTAAGATTTTGGACAGCCAACTCACAAGAAATTTCACTTGACTACTGATCTGAAAATAGAAGGCCTACTTGTTATGCTATGCAAGCACCCTCTACTTCATTAAAAATAAACTTTACAGGACCTTGCTTCATGTGTTAAAATATGCAAGATAGATTATGTACCAAGTTTATGCTTCTTCTTTTAAATGTTCATGTGTGAGAATGTGTTCTTTTCAAATGGTTAAATATGTACTTTAAATAAATACACAGCAACATAACTTGCAGAAAATAAACCATCAAACTCACAACAAGAATAAGATGATAAAGGAGTTCACCCCTCTCCGGGCTACATCTCCTTGAGCCTCCATCAATGGACTTGGTTCTCTGGGATTAATTTGTCAAAGATTCTTTTACAAGCTATTGCTCAGCTCCAATGGAAATTATTACTGTACCATTGGGATCAGAATACATAAAAACCCCAAAAATGACTAATAGAACTCTGAAAATGGATCATGGCTCATCCGGGCATGACCTCTTCTACATGTGGCCTTAAGCTTCCATGAGCTTCTCTATGGAAAAAACACCTGTAAAAGTCCTCAAAAGCCTCTGAAACCTGTCCCAATGTTCAGAGCATAAAAATTAGCCAAAAATAACTATTCAGTCACAGAAAACAAACTTGGACTCACCAAAACATGACCTCAATCAATGAGGGCTTCAAGCTCCCTGGAGCTTCCTGAAAATTCAATGGTTAAAAACCTGCAAAAGAAGTCTTCAAATGCCTGTGAAAATAGTGTCAATGGATTCAGAACGTCCAAAAACCCCTAGCTGGGCTTTTACGACACCTCATTCGGCCAAAAAATGAGGAAGATAGGCCTCCTGCCATTCTCTTCCTTCAAGCTTGTTGTCTCCGGTTCGCCAAAACGCACCTCCTATATGTTAAACCCAGAACACGCTCCAAAACGTGTGCTTAAACCCAACACACACGCATAACCGAAAATGGTCCAAACTGTAGGACGGTTATGGGTGCGCCAACCCCTAACCGCCAAGCTCTCGAGCACATGGGTCTTCCATAAGACCGCGCGCATAAACAAAAGGGCTAACCGTTTATATTGGCAAATAAAACAGTGACAAGTGGCGGGTCGTTTGAAACCGTGTGAACCAAATCCCAAACTCCCGCGCACGTGAATAGACAGGGTCATATGTAATACACATAAAATCGGGGCTAGAATCCATTTAAAATGCCCGCGCGCTCCATGCATAAACCGGTGGTCATATATAAAACAATACAACCGCGGGTCGGGGCTAAGCCCCGGCCCGGACCCCGCGCCAATTATTACACAACCAAACTTAATCATATATAAAACAAGGATCAAATCGTGGCACGTTGGTAATGTGGAGTTTGCAAAGGCTTTACATGGTGGGGAGGTCCAGGGTTCAAACCCCACAGACTCCAATAATTTTTGAAACAATAACCAAAGCCAATAACGGGGTGCCATGTGGCAGCCCATGACTGGGCCACGTGGCACCATACCATTGACAAAAAATGATGCCACGTGTCACATCACAATTCGACCAACTGTCAGCCAATTCGAAACTGCCAACTCAACTTGGCCATGTCACCTTTGCCACGTCAGCGTATGGTCATTCCACGTCACCTGTACGGACTGTACGGACTGCACAGTCAGCGTCCCCTTTTTTTTTTTACCTGTTTGACGATTCGAACAGATCACGATATCTCTCGCTCCCGACGTCCATTTAAACCCAAACGAGTTGCGTTGGGTTCGTGATGACGATGGCTACGCTTCTGTTCGTTTTGAGGCAATTTCGAGAACTTTGATTTTTGAGCTAAAATTTGACCCCTGGTCCAGATTTTGATCAACTACAAGCTACTTATGATCTAAGTAAACTGCAAAAAAACTTATGAAATAAATGACTTTTCCCTGGCTAATAATGCAGAAACACACTCTTCAACCAAATAAGAAAATGAAAAGAGTTTATTTTTTATTTTTTATTTAAATGCTTGATAAAGCAGAAAGGAAAAATACCAACAAGCAAAAACCAAGAAAAACAATTCTGGCCTAATCGTAGATCCCAAAGAATCAGGTCAAAAATCACACACTAGCAATTTAAAAAAAATGACTCTCACACTTGTCTAAAAACCTTAAAAATTCTTTTATTTTTATGACAACTTTTTAAATGAGAAAAAGTAAGCTAAGGGTAAGATTAATCCTAAGTTGACTGCTCAGACAAAAATTCAAACACCTGAGAGGAATAATTCTTATCAAGGGAAAGGATCACTGCCTTACCCTCAACAAAAAGTATCCTGTACAAGCACACGACTGTTAATCTAACAGCACGCGTGTGAACGTGCGCTGGATAGAGACAGAGGGCGTGTACAGGCGGGCTGACCTTGTACAGGCCGCGTGTATATCTAAACTCTGAGAAAAAATGAAAACAGATAGACCAAACTAGGAAGAGACCACTGATATTGATAACCAAGATCCCTTGAAGGCTTGGACACTCTTTTTAACAGAAAAACACATAATGTAAGGAAAAATGATAAAGCAAAAACAATCTGAGATAGGACTTCCAACAACCAAGACTCAGACAGAATTCCAGAAAACCCCCTGAGAATGTGTGATTCTGACAGGGAAGAGGATGACTGCCTCAGAAGTTCTCTGAACTCTACACGCTACTGCTACTTCTTCAGCTAGTGTTCACACGTGGGCTGTAAGAGAGTAGGGCACGGGTACATGCGTGCAGACCTTATGCAGGCCGCGTGCACCTCTGTGGGTCTCGACAAACATAGTCAAGCAAATCAGAGAAAGTTGGTATGGAAAACCAGACTCTCTACTAGCTCAGACCTTACAGAAACTAAAAGAAATAACAGGCAAGAAAAACTAGTCTTTAAAACTACCCAAAAAACGAAATAAAATTCCAGGAACCCTAGAGAGTCTCCCCAGTATGGTCGCCAATTCTGTTGTGGGGAAAATCTCCCTACGGACTAGCAAATAGAGTGCAGACTTTGCATGCAGATATGACCGAAGAGAAACTACTTTCTACCTTCATCCTTAGATTTAAAACCCCTTTTCTTAGTAAATGCATGGAAAGATCAACCTACCTCGTTCCCGATGTTTGATGTCGGTCCTCTGTTGTACTTGACTGCTTGTTCGCAATACTCCTTCCAAAGCAGACCTGCATACAAGACAAACAACAACTACGCGTGCATCCTACTTATATACTAACGGGTTAGAAATCCAAACGTATACTAATCAAACTATAAAAAGTTCATGAATTGGGACAGGAAAAGCATTTTCTTTATTACTTTGAATGAGTCAACTTACAAAAGTTGAGACCGGCCATTGCTCCGCGAACTTGATCCTGGACTCCTCTTCGACTGTCCTCTAACTGCTTTGCTTTGTTTCTCCTTTGGCACAAGGAAAGGCTAAAGGGTTGGGACAATGGGAATACACAAATGGGTAGAGTTTCTTTGCTATATTTTTCCTCCTTCCAAATGGGACCCCTACCCCTTCTTTTATAGGCTAGAAGGAGCTAGGTATTTGGATGAACCCTCGGCCATGCATGGCCAGGAGTTTCAATTAACTCACCCATAGCTTTTGTGTTCCGTCGGCAACTTTCATTTTTTCGTGTTTTTGTCGGTCCACGCGGGCTGTTTTGGGTCAGCCAACGTGTACACGCGTGCAATAATGGAGTAGGGCGCGTGCCTTTATAAAAGAGGATTTTCAAAGAGTTGTTCAACAGTGCTTTGGCAAAGAAGGGATATGAGATGGCTTGATGCCAAGTAAGCATGTGTGGTGCAATTTAGGGTTATAACATTGAGGAGCCAAAATGAAGTAATGAAGTGGCAATTAAACAAAGGGAGGAGTCCAATGGGTATTCTCCTTCAGCTGAAAATGTATTATGTGGGTGCAGTAACAATGATGGTTGAAGCTCAAATCCTGTATCTCAACATCCCTGTGGCATCCCCAATTGATCAAGAAACTCTGGGTCAAGACAGTATGCAACATGGGCATGTAAATTAGTTGCACTCTGATACTTATTTTTGGAATGTTTTGTTTAAGTACATGTATTAATGGTACTTACTACCGAATATACACTTCTCAGTTTAATAGTTATAGTAGAATTTTGCTAAGTACTAGAAGTAGACAGTGCTTATGAAGGGATGTTGTTTGAGAAGAACTAGACATGAAAGAAACTGAAATTTCCTTTTTGTACTAAGTGGCTTCAAGCACACCTTTTTAATGAATTAAATCCTCCAATTTTTATTATATATATATATAAAAAAAAAAAACACATTTCTGCAAAATTGTTAAAATTAAATGAAGAAATAATCTTTAAGAAAATCTACTTTATAGTAAATTATACATAATATTTGTATTGAAGATATCAAGATTTTTGTTATGATAAATAATTATTTTTTTTACTACAAAATTATTAAGATTAAAAAGTAGGTAATATTTAACCATGATGATGGTTTAGTCTTGTAATTATTAGGACTTAACCATGATCGTGGCGTGGTCTTATAGTTATTAGGACCCGACTCCCTAATTTGCAAAAAATAAATGTTTAAATAATATTTCATGGTAAATTTTTGTTTAAATTAAAAAGTAGATAATATTTAACCATGATGATGGTTTAGTCTTGTAATTATCAGGACTTAACCATGATGTGGTGTGGTCTTATAATTATTAGTATTGGACTCCTTAATTTAAAAAAATAAATGTTTAAATATTTTTTCATGGTAAAATTTTGTTTAAATTTAAATTTATTGTATTATTTTAATTTATTTATTTTTAAGTTTTAATTTTGTTTTTTTTTAAACTTTGAACTTGGAGAAAATTATCACCATACATCATGTGGTTTTAACAACCTTATTAAAGTTAAAGCAAAACCCACACTATTTGGTACCTTACAAGTTAGTTAAAAAGCTAAAGCACACCTTTAATGTGTAAATGCCTCCGTGTATCCTTGTGAATTGACAATTAAACCTAGATAATATATCAATAACTACACATATTACCAAGGAAAGAGTGACTTAAGTACTTGGTAGACATATGTATTTTAAGCATATTGAGAAGACCGACACCTTTGTTAAATGAATGTTTAGCTAATTAAAAATAATCTTAATCTTATTCCAAAACCAAAATTTATCTTAATATTATTTTCCTTTATTCTAAAATAAAAAATTATTCTAATTTTATTTTCCAATTGACTTATTTAAATTATATATATAAAAATATAATTAATTAATTAATAATTTATTTTTAAGTTAGTTTTTATAATTATATTAAACTACACTAAAACTATACATAGCATCAATTGATCATAATTTTATTTTCCTTCTGACTTATTTAAATTATATATATATATATATAAATATATAATTAATTAATAATTTGTTTTTTAAATTAATTTCTTTAATTATATTAAACTATACATAGGCATCAATTGATCATTGATCAACCTGCAAACTATAATGCTTAAAGCCCATACCCTTCACGTTAATGTTTTCTCAAAAAGAATTGTGTACATGATCGCCAACCAATCTTATTTTAATTAAGTTATTTAAAATGTTACAAATTACCTTTCCACTTGGTACATGTTAGTTGTTAGGTTCAAATTATTTTATTTCTCACAAACCTTAACTAATAATAAAATCAATATTTTTATGTTTAAATTATTTTATTTCTCATAAACCTTAATTAAAATTTAATATAATAAAATTAATATTTTTATGTTTAAATTATTTAAATAAAAAGAAAATATAATAAAATAAATAAAAAATAATTATATCAATATAATAAAATTAATAAAAAATAATTATATCCTCGAACCACTTTTTTTTTTCTAATAGGAAATTCCACGCTGGTAAACTTACCCCGATACTTCCCCACATAGTGGATGATATGGGAGTGATAACACCCGCAGTCCCAGGGACACAGGCTCGAACTCGTGACTTCCCCCCAAACTGAGAGAGTGTGCACACGTCTTACCAATTGTGCTATCCCATGGGACTATCCGCGAACCACTTGAAAGTTCCAACTAATGAAAGTAAATAAAATAAACAACTTGCATCTTTGCCTTTGAAATACTTTTGGAGTGTTTTATCATGAAACATTAGACATGAGCACATGCATATCAATTCAACCGTGGCTCATTCAAAGGCTTCAATTAATCCCAAAAACATATGATAAACCAAGGCATATCATGACCAACTCTTCATGTAGCTTGATCATAACACAATGACTCATATCCTTTCTCTATCTTGGATAATTTTGGGATGAACTAAGTTAAAAGTGTCACAAAAGTGTAGCATTCATCGAACACACATGCTAAGAACAACATCGACATTATGTTTTTGAGTCCTAAAACCTAATCCAAGAGAATCAAAACCACACAAAATATTATCTTTTTTGGTGTTGGTAATTGACATTTTTTAATGTAAGAAAATTTTCCATCTCAGTATCCTACTAAAATAACTAAAGTTTGTGAAAGCTAAAACTTGGTCATCCAGACATAGATTTCTTCGAATTTGGTATCGTTGGAAATCTTTTAAAGAAAACTAAGCCATGGTATCAATTTATATTGGAGTAGATTAATTTTAATCCATGGAGCTCTAGTACTTAATTATTGTAAAATATGCCAAATTTGCTCTAGTACTTAATCATTGTCAAATATGTCAAATTTGCTCTCGTACTTACTTAATAACGGTAAATGTGTCAAACTTGTTTAATATGTTGTGTTTATAGATGTCTAGAGTTAGTACACTAGTTTTTGAGAATTTTAATCTTCCTATCAATATCATAGGGACTCCTTACTAAATGATCAATGCCATTTTCATATAGGATGATGATGACTAATCCTTCCAACTTTGTGTTTGCAAAACTTGTGTCCTTTAGAGTATTCTATAACTTGTCAATGTAAATACCAAAAAAATTAAGCAACAATGGACAACCTTGATTAACCTCATATTATAGTTTCTTTCCCTTATCCATCCCTCATTATTTATAAACTTGGTAATCACCCTCTCATATAGCTTTATTACTTCAACCCTTAACCTAAAAGAAACCTGAATATCTTCTAGCCTCTTCCAAAGGTTATTTCTAGGGTCCGTGTCAATTTTTTTTATGAAGTCAACAAAACAACAAAGGAGATTAACCCTCTTTTTATGACAATCTTCAACTATAAATCCAAGAGTGATCAGTTGGTCTAAAGTTGCATAATAACTTTGAAAAAGTGGAGGCAGGTGTGGGTTGTGGGGGTGGGGGGCACAACTATGACTCTGAAGGAAGAAAAGACCTAGAATATGCTTGAGGAAATAATGAGGCACAAGCACTCGCTATTTTATAGGGCCTCATTACTCTCAAACAAAAAGGAATTTGTAAAGTCACGATGATTGGTGATTCCATGATAATCGTAAGAGCTCTATGCCGCCAAACTCTCCTTCTCAACCTACCTCTCGCTGGAATCTACCAATGAGTAATATATGTTGGCGATGAATTTTACACAATAGAATTCTATCATGTCCTTTGACTTTGAGGTAGATAATCAAGCAAGCATGAAGGATCTACTTGGTGAGGGGTATCTAAGTGCAAAAGAAGGGGGCATATCATCACTTACCACTTTTCCCCTCTTATGATTAACATTGAAGAGGGAGGCCATCACTCTAATACACACCCTATTACATAGAAGATGAGAAGGAAATTGACCATTTGGCACCGCTTTACCTCATAACCCTTCCTCATTTGGTGCAGTGAAGAACAATTTGAAGGTAGGGATATCTCCTGCCTATGGTATGAGTTGGTGGATGGGTTGTTTAATTAAGGCCATGCTAGTGGAAAATGGCATTGTTTGTTTGCAAGTGAAGAGGGTATAAACACAACCAACTCTAGACATTTTGGTCTTGGGTAACCTTAATCCTTATATGAGCACAACCATGGCACACCGCCATTCCCACAATCAATGTTGCATCCTCTATGACTTTAAGGACCTGTAGAAAGGTCTAAAGCAATGTGAAAAGGACATGGAAATAACTAACTACAATGTCACTTACTTAGCTCTATAGTGGAATAGATGGAAAGAGGAGTCTGACTGCTAGTTGAAAGATAATAATAGGATCAGGGATTAATGTGAAAATGAGATTGGGGCACATATTCTAAGTTTGGTATAATGGGAGGTAGAGTCTTGCACCTTCATGTTAATATTCATTGGGAAACAAGTGGAGATGGCCTTCAATATTGCATCACTACCTTTAGTTATATTCTTTCACTAGTATAATTTGGCAAATAAATGATTACGTGACTAAAACTTTTAGTCATGACAACTAAAAATGAATAAATTCTACTATTTTTTTGCAACATGGCTATAAATGACTAGAATAAATGACTAATTTGATCGTCGGGTAAAAAACACAACTAAATAATTAGTCAATCAAATAAAAATGACTAAATAAATGACTATTACTCTTCTAGACTAACATTTGGTATATGGACATTAATATATATTATTTCTTGTTATATACCTTATGGTTTCTATTAAGGTCTCATTATATTAGACCATTTGGTAATCTATTCTTCAAAAAACAAGAAGATGACTATAACATATAAGCTAGAGTGAAATCTACAACATCTATCTGGCTTGATCCATGGCATATTCCTAAGCGATGAAATTATACTGATTAAACCAAAATCGATCTACAGGGTAGAGTTCCTCTGTTATGAAACTTTACTATCAAATATGGAGTCCATTCACTCATGGAAGTTTTTCGTCGCAGTTAGTGATTTACTTGGTGTCTTCATAGTTAAGCTAGTGAAACTCAGTACCTTCATAGTTACCTTAATTTAATATAAAATTGTAATGCAAAAATGTTTTATTTTATATATATATTGTAAATGTTTTTTTTCCAAGGTTATAAATTGCAAATGTTTTATTTACATTTATCATATAATATTATGATATGAAAATATGATAATATTGTTGATTAAGGTTGGTTGTCATTGATGTCAACCCTTGAAGAAAGTCTAGTAGCGAATTCCGGTAGCACAAAGGTTTGGGTAATGGACCCAAGGTTGTTTCATGTATAATGGTATGCATTTTAATATATTTGAAGGTAATACTATTCTGTATGGATAGTATATGTCATTCCATTTCTGGTGGTATGTGGAACGTCACATAACTCCTCATGGTTTGAGAGTTATGGCCTTACGAAGTTGGAGGACCCTCATATGTTGGCTTGAAGCCCCAAAAGGTCAAAGAAGTCAAAGAGCTTGGAAATAAGAAATTATTATTTAAATGATAAAGTAAAGTGACAAAGTCAAGAAGGATTATTTAAATAATAAAGTGAAGTGACAAAATCAAAGAAGATTATTTAAATGATAAAGTGAGGTGAAGAAGTCAAGGAGGAATATTTAAATGATAAAGTAATGAAGAACTTTCTAATTATGGAAAGTGGTTAACCCTAAAAATGATGAAAATAGGTTAAGTGACCTAGAAATGGGTTAAGTCACCTAGGAGATGGAGAGTATAAATAAGAGGCAAAACTCTCTCATTTTACATCACACTAAGATAAAAAATCAAAGAATCTATAATTGTTCAAAAAATACTAAGATCTCTTCCTATGAGATTTGACCCTAAGATATCGACACTAGAAGAAAGATCATATCTAAACTCAATAAGCATGGACGAATTACATGGAATCTTCACATCATATGAAATGAGAACTGAATAGGAAAATCCAGATATAAAAGAAGCAACCTTCAAAGCATAAAAAAAGTCAAAGTAAAAGGGAAGAAAAAAATAAGAACATAGCAACAACAGTGACGTCTTGGAAGATGATGAAGTGGCCAACTTTGTCAAAACACTGAACAAGGGAACCGATGATAGGTATAGAGGTAAGCTTCCTTTAATTTGTTTTAATTGTTATGGTATTGGTCATTTTGCTAACAAATGTCCTTATAAGAAAAAGAGAAATGATGAAGGTTACTCAAAAGACAAACAAACATATAAAGGAAAAAGAACCACAAAGAAAGTTTTCAAGAAAAGCTTATGCACCAAAGAAGACATCTCATTATCAGATGAAGATGAAGTCAATGACAGTGAGACATAAAGAGTTCTATTCATGGAAGTAGAAGACTCTAAAGAAGAATATGAAGAAGCTGAAGAAGAATATGAAGAAGTTGAAGAAGAAATTGAAGAGGTAGAAGTTGAACACCGAGAGGAATTAATGTGTGCCATAGAAGTTGTCAGAAGAGAAAATAAGAAAAACAAGAAACTACAAGCAGAACTAGACAAGAAAGAAGACACTTAAGAACTAGAACAAATGATCACAAATTTGAAGGTTCAAATAGAAGAAGATAAAATAATTGAAGAAGCACTCAAAGAACAACTAGAAGAAAAAGACAAGATCATTGGAAATTTAGAAGCAGAGTTTGTCACATTAAGAAAGGATATTCAAAAGAAAAATATGCAGAACAACTCAAAAGTTTTGGATGACATTATCAATAGTAAAAAATCTCATCATGACAAGTCCGGTCTTGGATACAATTAGACAGAAAAAGGATCAAGATCCAAAACAACAGAGCAAGAAACATATCCAAAAAGCTATGCAGAAACAATCAAGGGGGATAGGAAGATCTACAAAGAATATTACAGGGACACTCCTCCACCGAGAATATTCAGATTTCAGAATCAACAACCGACAGATAGGCCTCAGGAAGAAGAAGAATTTATAAGAGTACCTCCTTTCAGAAGATCTTCAACTCCTAGGTATCAAACTATCTTTTTTGGTTTATGTTATGCATGTAATAATTTTGGACATAAAGATGTGAATTGCAGAGATAACAACATGAACACAAACAACTTTGAAAGTCATACACAAAGGGGTTATCCAAGAAGGCCTAGTGAAACATAGAGAATAAGTTACAACAGGTTTGAATCTTTGAGCACTGAAGTGGAATGTTACAAATGCAACCATTTTGGACACATGGCCAAAGATTGCAGAGTGACAGTCCCTCCTAGAGAACCACAACAAAATAACAACAGTCACAGACATGAACCTCAGAAAAGGACATGGATAAGAAAGCATGATCAATATAGCAATGAAGAATGCACATTCGCTCTACAAGCTAAGCAAAAGAAACGCAGTTGGTATGTTGACAGTGGCTATTCAAAACACATGACAGGTGATAGAGACAAGTTTCTTAAATTACGAAAGGAAAGAGATGGATTAGTCTCCTTCGGTAATGATGATTCAACTAAAATCATTAGAAAAGGCACAGTCAGAATTGGGAACAAGAATACCAAGGCAGAAAATGTTCTACTAGTAGAAGATATGAAACATAATCTTCTAAGTGTGAGTCAAATGTGTGACCAAGGTCATAAATTTACTTTCGATTCACAAAAGTGTGAGATAAGAAAAGAAGTTTCAGGAAAATTGATTGCTACAACTGCAAGAACTTCAAGCAACATATATGTATTAAGTGAAATTGGAAATGAAAAGTGTTGTCTAGGAAAGGAAGATGAAAGTTGGCGATGGCACATAAGAATGGGTCACATACATTTTGATAACCTTGTCAAAGTCAACAGAAGAGAAGCAGTCAGAGAAATGCCCCGGATCACGAAACCAACCAACACTTTATGCAAGCATTGTCAACAAGGAAAGCAAACAAAGACCAGGTTCAAATCAAATGAATATTCAATGACTAGACCACTGGAAATTGTGCATACTGATCTAGTTGGACCAACTACAACAAAGGGTTTAAAAGGTGAAAAATAGTTTATGTTATTAGTTGATGATTATACAAGAATGACTGCAGTTTTCTTTTTCAAGAATAAGTAGGAAGCTTTTGAAAACTTCAAGATCTACAAGGAAATGGTTGAAAATGAAATGGATTCAAAAATCAAATGCTTGTGATCTGATAATGGAGGAGAGTTCACTTCAAAGGAATTTATGGACTACTGCCACAATTATCCGTTTCTAGGACACCTCAACAGAATGAAGTTGAAAGAAAGAACATGACAATACATGAAATGGCTTGAACAATGCTAATGGATTCCAAATTGACAAATATATTTTGGACATAGGTAGTGCATATAATAGTTCACATTCAAAATAGAGTAATTCTCAGAAACAACACGGACAAAACTCCCTATGAGCTATGAAAAGGAAGACCAAC
>JASDQU010350426.1:0-12216 GCA_032191745.1 Picea mariana
AGAAAAATACCCTTCTAGTATATTCAACCACTTGTCTACAGCATCTGTGCCTATCTGACCTTCAAATATAGGAATATCAAAGTTTATTTGTACCTTGAAGGGGGCGGCGCCTCTGTTCGATGAAGATGCGTCGCCTGTTGGTAGTCGCCGAAGGATTTGCGTGAAACTATCCATCATCTCGTTCCTTTGTTTCATGAGGGCTTCCTCAATCAAAAGTTTGAAAGGATCTCATGTCCCATCATATTTCTTTTCTCCTGCCATGGGAGGTCTCTTGGGCGTGCGAGAGATTTTTTCCTCAAGAGAAACAAGCTCGAGACCCAACTCTTTGTACTCCGACCTCGTTGGGGACTTGCATTAAGACGACAAGGAGCAGACTGCTCTGATACCACTAATCTAGATTCTATGAGAAGAATGAAATGAATACAGATTATTAATAGGTTCTTGACACAAAATAACAGAGATACAGTAAAACTAGTTTTCTATTCAATAACGAAATAAGCTGAAACTATAAAATGCAGCGGAAACAAGCTTGCTGGAATGATGGAAGCTTATCTCCGAGAAGAGATGTGACAGCAGTGCGCGTTCACAAGAAGAAGGTTACGATGAGGCTATGAAGGACTTTTTACAATAATAAAGAATTCCAAAAACCCTAGATATCCAAAAACCTAACCCTAGGAGATGAAGTGCCAAAAATCATGTGGGCCCCGTTTGGGTAAGCTAGTACATCAACTTCCCGGGGTCGTAACTTTTGCATACGATCTCCATTTTAGGCGTGTGATAGCCCGTTGGAAAGGTATAATCGAGGATATTCATTTTGGGGAATCAATTATTCATTCTACTATCATTTAGGAGCTTGATACCGAAAAACCTTCATTTAGTCCCTCAAAATGGCCCCGGAAGTAAAAACTGCTAAAAATAGTAAATTGCCAAAAATGTCAGAAACCTATTTTGAGCTAGTTGGAAAAGGTGGGTGGCCACCAATATCCATTTGAATCACATTTTGACAACCCCCCACAAGACATGGGAATTTAACTTTTGGAGGCGGTTTGTTAAAAATTGGCACCATAAGTAAAATTCTCATTAATTTTAGGGGGGTTTAGAAAGACTACCCCTAGCTATTTTCAAGGTGGAATTTTGAAAACCCTCTTGAAAATAATGAGAATTGAACTTTTGGAGCTAATAAATTATAAAATACCATCTCGAAAAGCCTTGTTTTAGAGACAGTTTACATATGTCATCTTTTATTATGGAAGTTGCATCATGTGTTTGGTGTTATAAGGGGAAGTAATATCTATATCTATATCTATATCTATCTATCTATCTATCTATCTATCTATCTATATAGTGATATTAGTTTATGTTGGAAATATCACCAATATTGAGAGGGGTGGGATGAATCGATATTGGGCCCTTTTTAACCAATTTATCGTTCACTTTAAATTATGTTAGCAACATTCATCATTGCTTATCATTCATCATGTATAAATTGCATGCCATAGTTAATTAAAAAAAGTAAGCAATGCACAAAACACAAGGATTTTAGATGGAAACCTAGCATGGACAAAAACCACGAAAACTTATCTTCAAAGTTTTGATATTTACAAGCTAAGCTTGAAGGATCCCCCTGAATTTTAAGCTCCATCTTGAAGGGAGCTACAACGCCCTAGGTGTTCCATTTTCTCCAACTAGAATGTCATGAGGCTCCAACCCCTTGAATATAAATGTATATGAGAGAATACAAACCTTTCACTACCTGTCATTGTCCCTGTCGTTGTGTGTCACTATTACTGACGTCACATTGTCACACTATCACTATCATACCATCATCGACATGATATTGCCATATAATAATGCCAGCAATAAGTGCACTAGAAATAATCATCCATATTCTAGTTCATGTAAAAATATTAGGGTAAAACCATAATTCAAGCCCAAAAATTCAAACTGTAGGTCATGAAACCCTAGGTCATGTATAGCCCAAGAAAAATAAAAATCAAGGATACAAATCCTAGGCTCTATCAAGCACAAGGAGGGGTAAAATCTCTCGAGGTGAAAACCTCTCCTCATGTATTGCACTTAAAAAAAGGTTTAGTGCACCTAAAGGAATTTGATCCCTCTACGTGTCAATAGAGTCTAAGATTTGGATTTACGATTTTTAATTAAAAAATCCACATCCATTAATCCAAAAAATCCATGTATCCACTTCATGAACACTTCATGAAATAGCTAACTACTTACTCAAAATTTAAAATTAATTGAAAACATTGTTCTGAATTAATATCTATTACACCACAAACACACTTTTTTTATAAGCTTTATACCAAATTTTATGCAACTCGGTTTTAGTTTTATATAGCAGCTTTATGCAACTTTATAAAAATTTGTAGTTAAAAATTCTTCCTATAGTTTCTAGGAGATAAATCAATATTAATTAACCATTAATATAATGATCATCTTAATTTTACCAAAACATTGTTTGTTCCATGATTGATTCATAGGTTAACTTCAAAGAAAATATTTAATATCTTGTACTTGCTTTTAGATGTTTTGGAATTACATCTAGAGATTTGATGAAACTTATGCAAATAATTATGCAATGTATAAGTGATTAGGGTTTCATTTTCTATGTTAACCTAAACTTTTGGCCTTCACCAATCAAGTTCTGGACACATTGCCTCTTTCGAACCAACTCCTTCCAACTACTTCCGTCTACTTCTAAGCCGTTTCTCTTTCCAGGCGATTCAGGTTTTGCAAACCGTCTTTTTGCAAGCCGTCAAGCCGTCCTTTAGACATTCACCAGCCACGAATTTGTGGCTGTGCTAATTATATGACATATAAACAATGTCGAACTGGCCGTGGGTTACAAAAACTACTGGTTAACAAGTTGAGAGCGTTTGTTCTAATTCCTCGATCTCATTATTTACATCTCTGGATTCCATCTTATTATGTAGATTACATAACGTATAATAGGCATCGTCAATTGGCATTACCGTGATTCAGATATCTTTCATTCCTACCATTATCGATTCAAAAGTCTCAGTATTGGCTGAATCAGCCGAGACAGATGATAAATCAGCTTTGGAAACCATGGTAAATGCAAATGGTGCTTTCAAATTGTTTATAGATGAAGTTTTTGCATGTGCAAAAAATTGCAGATACATCAAATGATAATCTTGAATTATCTAAGCAAATCGTTCATGATCCAAGTATCAAAGCATCCAAAAAAATATGAGAGTTACCAGGTAGACAAAATCCTTTCCGATGTCTCAGTCTATTCTTCTCCATATGAACACTCTTTTTCTAAATAGATTCACATTCAACACTCTTTTACTTTATATTTTTTCACTAAAAGAATATATAGCTTCCACGAGTTCGACATCTTACAGTCAATTTCCTGTGGAGACGAAGAGTACTCTTTTCCTAAAAGGAATCACATTTAGAAGTAGAAATTTTATAGTGTCCTTTTGTCCTCTTTACTTCTATTTCCCATTCTTTTCCAGTACCAAAATGAATTAGGAGCATATTTTTTAAAGCAGTTTACTCCCTCTTCGGGTATGATCTTCATGTCAATCGCAGAAAAATATAGAGAATCCCGACTATTTAATGTTCATTATGATTACAGTGCAAGGATGAAACATTATTTAGTACTGATTTTGTTTAAGCTGCCCTATTCTTGCACGATTAATAAAATCAGTTTTTAAAGTTGGCTTGTTCATAGATGCATGGAAGGGTGCTCTAATTTACATGGTAGAGGAACAAATATTGGCATGAATTAATCATCCTAGCATCACATAATTATGAACACTTATGAATCTTAACTCATTCAGGGAAGGTGAAGTTAAAGGGCAAATAGGCGTTTTGCATAGCCGAAATGCTTTATATGTCTTCATTATTCTCATATCTTAGTATTTTTATATGTGTTTATTATTCTTCTAGGATATGTAAGCTTATGTAAATGTATTTAAAAACACTAAATCACACTTTCTACCCATAAATGAAAATCAGAACTTCATTCATCCAATCCAACCTCCTTGTAAATTTAGGTCGATATATTTTAATTCACAAACATCACAAATATATATGCTCCCATAAGACTATTTCTTAGATCATGAAATGCTAGAAATTCTCTAGAAATAGCATTTACCACAACACATACTGTAACAACATCCACATCTAGAATTACAGCCCAGAAAACAATACAAGGAAATTGCGCACTATTAGAATAATGGTAAATTCTCGTAGATGGAAATTCATTGATTATACCTCGACTTATCCAGAAAGAACTTCAATGAAATGAAATAAAATGACATAATTAATTCCAATTACCCTCCAAACTTAGAAAATGCACACAAAAATCACCTCTAGATCACGAACTCAACGAAAAATATACTATTTAGACACATAGTTTTTACATAAATTGTGAATGGATGTATTTGGTTGATTTTGCTGAAAACTAGGCTAGTTTGACCCGCATTGATCTGGCACTTATGGATCGAATCTGAATGAGACAAAGCTCATCAACCATCCCATGAAGATCCCACTCTAGGTTCAGGTTTCCTTTTTCCCCATAGACATCTGCACGTATCCAAATGTAGGAGAATTTGCAAGAAATCAATAATTATGGTAAAAGTGAAACCCATAAATTTCCCAATTTAGCATTATTTGAAAATTAAATAAAAAAAAACAACTTAAATAAATACCTCATGAATTCTTTAGTGAGTGAAATTTAAAACAAATCTCATGGAAATGGTATATAGGTAGCATTATATTGAAAAAAAATATGGGTTTTTAAAAGTGGTTTTCAGTTGTCAAAAGGGGCACCCAACATTCCCCAAACTCAAGTTTTTGCATGCCCCATACGAAAAAAATTCAAAATTGTAATTCCTTTCCTCTTCAAATTTTCTCACCAGCTTCAGTAGAAGGGTAACGTTAGATGGCACAACCCCCTTCTTTCTTTTCCTAACACTTTGAGTTTCTTGAACTTGGGCCTTTCATTTATTCCTTAGATAGTATTGTCTTGATGGTTGCCCTTGTTCTTCAATTTTCTGAGGTATTTTTTCTTCTTTAAGATTATGATTTTCTTCCCTTAGCCTCCTTATTTTCTACTTAGCTTTTTGAGGAGCTAGTTGAAAATCAAAACCCTTGGTTCGAGACACATTTTCACAGTAAAAAAAAACATCACTCACAAGAATGTTTACAATATTTTTTGTGACAGATGACCATCAATGACATAGTTTCCCATGATGTATCCAAAATATGCAACTTTATACCAACAAAAATGTTTCCCACAAATTCTTGTTAAAATGAAGATTTCACCAAAGTTTTAGTAGATGAGGACTCGATTTGGTTGGTATGATTCATAGAGGTGAAAACATTCAATATATTATGTATGTGAAAACTATGTATCAAATGCTCTCAAATTTCCTAATTATGTGACATTCAACCATCAAGCACACTTTCTATCACACCTTGAAAAATGATGCCATGACTAACACTAGGGTGGTTTTAGGTTAGGGATCACTAGTACAAAACGAGAGATAAGTGAACATGCGACCAAAAAAATTGGTCACAACCATTTTTTCTAGGGATAAATGACCAAAATTGATCAATTTTAAGTGAGATAACTAAAAAAGACCAAGATAAATGACCACTTTTGTGAGGAGATAAGAACTAAACTAAAAATATCAATATAAATGACCAGATTTGATCACGGGATATAACTAGACTAAAAATGACGACATAACAATTGGTGATTTATTTGATCATTTTTAGTTGTGTCACTTCGACAATGGAAAATTATAATTTTGACAATGAATTTGTATAATTTACTAAATTCTAACATTGCATATGGATTCAAAGACCCCTTTCTATATAAGCCTTGAATCCTCACAAGTGGGTATAATAATACTCAACCATTGATATGGAATGGATCATTATATAATTTTTCATCTATCTTGGTACTTTCGAGGTGGAAATATTTCAACAATTGGATTTTAGGGCCCATTTTAGGGGTAGGTCCCAATTTGGTGATTTGGGTTTAGAAATTTCTAGAGTTGGTTTGAGGCATCAAACGACACTTTTTGGGGTCAAAAATTTGTGATCTAATCTCATAAATCCCGGATGTTGTTCTACACACCAAAATCTTTCAAATAGTTTGAAAATCACCCGAATTAGAGTTCGTATGTGAAAGTTGTGTCTCTTGCAAGTTGACCTACCATGTTGACCACCATGGTACCTAGTGGATGCCATGTTAACCCCCCATTATTCACGCATGTGGGGCTAGTCATTTGTGGACTTTCAAGAAGATTATAGAGGGTCCAAAACCCTAACACTAATTGAGGGTTGAGGCATGCAAAAATCCAGAGCTTAACCCTAGACAATTACCAAGGTATTTTAAATATTGGGCTGCTAGGAAAGGAAGGGGTTCCATTATTTTGGTATTGTTATTATTATATATTTAAACAAGGCATCTATGAGTGGGATCACTACTACATATGGGTGGATTATTCCACGAAAATTTTCCACGCTTCAACTAGTTTGATATATTTTTTAAACAGGGCGGGATTTTCATCGCTATTGCCATGAAAGTTCGTCACAATATCGACGAAAAACTTATTTAAATCTAGTCGGGATTTTTTTCACTATAGCGACGAACTTTTGTGGCAATAGAGACAAAAATTTTTCCTATCTTGTTGGTCGGTGTTAATGGCTAGTTGACTATTTTATCTATATATACGTGACTTTAAGAGACTTTGCGACACAATTGCTATAGTTGCAACACTATTCTTGGCTTTTGTTTGAGCTGTTTATTTTTTCCGTCACCCATCGGTTGAACAAATCCAATTTTCGATCTACATAGCTCGGATTTTGAACAAGTGCAAGGTTAGTATGTTATTTTTTATTGATGTACTCATTTAACTTGTAATTTTTTTTTCAAATGTCAAAATTTCATTTAGCTTGTTTTTCCTTGATAATAAATTATAATATGTGTAGTACCATATTTCATGTCTTTGGTTTCTGGATCTAGTTAGTATATTCTATGGAAAAGGGTATGTGGATTCCATAATATTCTAGGTTTATGGAATCCACATACCCTTTTCCCTTCAATTGTAGCTATAATCTCTCTCTCTTTTCATTGACAAAGATATGGAATTGCTCTTGAAACTCAACCTTGATCGGTGAAATGATAGTAATTGATTGTCATTTTCTTCTCTCTTTTAATTTTTAAAACCTAACAAAAAAACACCAACAAATCTTGATTGAAGCTTTGATACCACTTGTTACATTCCTAGTACCCAAAAGGGATCACACTTGCATAAATTGAAAATAATATAACAGTGACAATAATGGTTGGGATACTTGCACACCTAATGGCTGGCAGCTAGCACTTACTAATTCGATTAAATGAAGGAAGAAATCTCCATGAATAAAAAATTAAAGTTGATTGTTATATTGATAAATGATAAGTTATGGTATATATAAGATAGGGAGGAAACTCATGTTTATAACAACAAGGGTAATAGATGCAATATATTGTAACATTTCCCTCTTCCGCATAAACTCTTTGCTATCCTCAACATTTCCCTCTTCCACATATAAATTAAGAGAAATATTAATAGCATTTCCCTATTCCGCATAAATTATTTTCTATCCTCAACATATTGTAATAAATAATGGGTAGGTTGGCATTAGTGACAAGATAGCCTGTTGATATTACATATAATTATTAATGTACGAGAGATCATCCATTATTTAAGCATGTGAAACAAAACCCAAGACTAAATATTGTGGTTGACGTGATCGGGTCTGTACATTTTGCAAAACAAAGTACGAGAATTTCCATTATTTAAGCATGCTAAACAAAACCCAAGGCTAAACGTTGTGGTTGACGTGATCGGGTGTGTACATATGGACGACAGAGAAAGTGTTATATTCCCTGCTTTAGCAGGAACCAATAAGATACATAAACACTAACCCTAAACTTATGTTAGGTATATATGTGATTATTATATAAAGAAAACATTTGTACACATANATGTAGTTCACTGCAAATAAACATATCATAATCGAAAGGAGTAGCCAAAATATAAAAAAATTGACAACTTAATGTTTGGTATGGTGTAGGTAAGACAATTACTTGTCAGGACAAGGATTTTTCACAATGAATGAAAATGACAGGAAGCTTGCTCGGTTAAGAGCGACATTAGAGGTGACAGGCGATGGAAAATGTTATTTCCATTGCTATGATTATAGAGGCTTCCAAAATAGATGACTTTTAATAACAATAGCCCAAAAACATTGTAGGGAGAATGGGCATGCTGAAGGGGGTTATGAATATCATCCCTTGGTAAGAGGATTCAATATTTAGTGTATTCTCTGTAATAATCAATATGTCATGAATTTTAGTAATATTTCTTATAGAGATTTGTATATTTTCTATACACACTAACTTTTCTTTCTTGTTTTTAAATATATAGACAATGCCCTGAAAGTGTCGACCTCTAGAGAGTTATTTTCCAAGTACTAGTAGAAATACTACTTTACATGGAGATGAACTTCGAGATCAGAATATTGAAGTTGCTGATCAAGTTATTAATGATGATATGGATGGAGATAATGTTAATGATTCAAATCAAGAAGATGAGATACATAGATTGATCCAAGACACATTTTCTCCAATGGATGAGGACAACTAGGATGATAGTCATGATGTTGATCATCTACTCGAGAAGTCACATCAACCTCTTTATGAAGGCTCAACAACAAATATTTTATCTGCTATATTGTTTTTGGTGAACCTGAAGGTTTTGAATGGTTTATCAAACACATGTCTCACATAGATACTAAGGTATTTAATTTGTTAATTATTTATGCCTGCATTTTCACAAATACTTGAAAGGTTCAATTTTTTCCTATATTGCTATTGTTTTCTAATTTGTAAATTAGTATATTGGATGATATATTGATGATAAATATTGTTTACATTGACTTATTGTTTATAATTTTGTAGATTGTTAGGTGATGTTCTATTACCGACATCAAATATTTTGCCACACACATATTGAGAAATATCTGTGATTATGAAAGAAATTGGAATGGACTATCAGGCCATTGATGCATGTCCTAATGATCATATCATATATTATGGACAATATGCATTAGAAAATGCATGACCACAATGTCAAATAAGTAGATATTGAATGGATAAAGCGTCAAAGAAGGTGTCTCGCAAAGTTCTTCGTTATATTTCGATAATTCCACATTTCTAGCGGTTGTTCAGGTGCCAAAGTATAGCACAGTTTATGGATTTCCATGCAAAGAACAGAAGTTGAGACGATGTTCTTCGAATGCCTGTAGATGGTTCTGCATTGAACTACATCAAAGAAAAGTGGCCAATTTTTTAAGAAGAACCTCGTAATGTTAGACTTTCGTTGGAAGCTGATGGTGTGAATCCATTTGGAGAGCTTCGTTCTACGTACTTAGTGTGGCCTGATTTTGTTATAAACAATAACCTTCCTCCTTGGATGTTGATCAAGAGAGAGAACACAATGTTGGCAATGATTGTTCTAGGTTTTTAATTATCTTTTATTTTCTTTAAAGCATGACAAAATATTTCATTTCTTTGTTTTGTGCATGGTAATTATTTCTTTTATATATCACGACATCTAGATAAATATAATTTATCATGAAGTAGGTTGAACCAATAATGTAGGTACCAGGTTAAAGATATGAACGTATATATTGAGCCTCTCATCGATGAGTTGTTGAAGTTATGGGTTGCCGTCACTATGTATGACATCTCTAGACCAATAGGGAAAAGACGATTTCAATTCCATGGAATACTATCATGGACAATTCATGATGCTCCTGGGTTAACACTTTTTTGAGGTATATTGTTAATTTATTTTTGTGATTTAATATTATATATCTTTTTTGAAAAAAACATGCATTATTTTAAATTGTAACTCTAATTTGACACTACATTTATTCATATATCTTGTAGATCTTCAAACAAAGGGTAAATTTGCATGCCCAGTTTGTGGTCTTCGAATAAAATATTGTCGTTCAAGGAGTTTAGCAAAGGAAGTGTTTGATGAGTATAGACACTTTCTACCTAAGAACCATAGTTATCGAACTACAGACAAAGAAAAGTTCAATGGTAAAGAAGAAAATGGAAAAAAACCACGAAGAATGACACCTTGCCTATGGAAGTTGGAATATATTAGAAAGCATCAAGGTATGAAAATTATTTATTTATGACCTATTATATAAATCTTTGGTTAATTTCATTAGTATTAAATTCATTTTGTCCCATTAATTAGTGTTAATTTCAATTTGTTGATGTTTCATGAATGTCGTTAAGGAATGAATGGGCTTCCATAAGGAATGAAAAGTTATCCGATGCAATTCAGTAGATTTCCATACTACGAGAACCCACAAATAGTTCACTTGTTTGATACAATGCATATAAGGACGAACATAACATAATTGTTATGGAGAATATTAGATGGAAGGACTGACAAAGAGAGAATTGGAAAGATTTCTTGTGACATCCAAGAAGCTAATCACGCCTTGCAAAGTATTATTATTAATTCTAATGGTGATGGTCGTGAACAAAATACTAGTCTTCCTTGGTTATTGATGGAGCAATAGAGCAATATTGTAAAAGAGGTCATTCAAAAAATTAGGTTTCGGACGGGGTTTTTGTCGAACATACAAAATATCTTAACTAAAAAAGATGATTTTGGTGGGCTTAAAACACGACTGACATACATTCATTAAGGTAATTAGTAGGTTATAATATATTTTCTTATTGGTACGCATTTTTTGGAAACAAATAACAATTATTTGTTTTTTGTTACAGTATGTTCTACCTTTATCTCTCCCAGATGACTTTGACAACAACATAAAACAAATTATTTATGTACTTGGAAAATACATGAGGTAATTATTGCTTTATAAGTAAAATGTACTTCTTATGTGATTTGTATTGGAACTTATTGACATATTATATTTTATCTGCAAATTTATGTATGCCTTGATATTTTTTTATTGCATTGACATTTGTAGGTGGCTATCATCAAAAGAAATCCATAAAGAAGATATAAGGTATGGGAAGAGAGAAATTCCCCAACTAATGTGTCAAATGCAACATTATCTACCTCCAACATTTTTCAATGCGCAAGAACACTACCTCATACACCAAGTTGAGGAGATTGAATAATGTGGACTAGTACACACAAGGTCGATGTGGATGGTGGAGAGGAAGTTGAAGTCAATGAAGGATTTTGTTAGACAAAGAGCACGTCCAGAGGGTTCTATGGTTGAAGGATATATGGTATATCAATGCATGGTGTATATTAGTCAATATCTACCTAAATTAACAGAAAATATGAATGTGCCTCGCATTTGGCATCTCGACTCCATCAACAAATTTGAAGGGGAGGTCATATTGGGGAAAGGTAAAATGAGGACCCTGAAAGGTAATTATTAGATGTTGACATAGATTTAATATATTACACAAATATTAAATTATTCATTTATTAACAATAACTAATTAATGATATTAAATTGTTATGCTATCATGTAGTTGCTCGAGAGTGGGCTGCTTTACATTTATACATTGCAAACAACCTTGATTGGATGGAGCATTGGATAGAATATACTGGAGAATATTTCAGTAGGTTATCATGGGAAGGGGTGTGTAAGATGATGAAAACAATGCATCGTCATCAAGATAAATTTCCTAATCTTACATTAAGGGAAGTTGATTTAGCCTTTGGTTTAAAAGATAAACACGCAAGTTAAATTTGGTACCCATATTTTCCTAGTTTTTTCCCAATTTTTCAATGTATTTTGGTTTGTTTAATTATTGAAATATATATTTAGTAAGTCCTATATGAGGATTATTAATTCACAATTTATTTTTTACTTGTTGTCCATGTTGCAGTTGCAACATCACAAGGCTATGTGGTGTAATGGTCGTAAATTTCGTATCAAAATGTTGGATGATAAGATGGAAACCTCATATTGTCGGATAACTGCAGTGTTTAAGGTCACCAACATTTCCTCTAGAAGTGACAGAAATCTGGAAGAAAATGAGAATAGGTACTATGGCCATTTGGAGGATATAATTGAGTGTGATTTTAATTCCTTTAAAATAGTTTTGTTTGAGCTTAAATGGTACAGGCTATGGATGCATCAACGTGATCATGA
>JASDQU010350429.1:0-11014 GCA_032191745.1 Picea mariana
CATCAAATTTTAAAGTATTTGAACCAGAGACAGAGTTAATTATATCCATGACTAAGATGTTCCAACTTTTTGGCAATGAGCACAAGATTAGAAGATCCCTGACCTCATCATCAAAGTCCACTTTTACAGAACTTAGTTGATTAGTAACCGTATTAAATTCATTTAAATGATCTGCAATGGACTCACTTTCTGACATCTTCATATTAAATAATCTCTTCATTAGAAATACCTTATTGGACGCCGAGGGTTTTTCATACAATTTGGCCAATGTGTCCATCAAACCCTTCATTGTCTTTTCTTTGGAAATATTGAAATCCACCGATGCTGCTAGGCTCAGTCGTATCGTTCCTAGAGCCTTTCTGTCAAGAATCTCCCATTCTTCGTCCTTCATGGCCATCGGCTTCTTTGCTATTCCGCCCAATGGTAGGAATAGATCCTTCTGATATAAACAATCTTCCATCTACATCTTCCATAACTGGTAGTTTTGGTCATTAAATTTCTCGACCATAAACATTCCATCTTCCGACATTGCTCCCACTCGAACCAGGAACCCTGTTTTCCTGCGATTTACCTTTCACTCTGATACCAGTTTTTAAAAAAACAGGACCGTGGAGCAATAAAATAAAACAAATGTGGAAACAAAACAAAGAAGATGCACAATACAATAGAGACACAGATTTACGTGGTTCACCCAGTGTGGGCTACGTCCACCAGAGAAATTTTCAGGTCCTTCCTTTATTATTATCCAACATATGAAGGGATACAATCTACAACAAACTCGCTGTAACTTCCTCTTCTTTCTCTCATAGTCTCCTATCTCAGAATACAATATTCGCCATCAAACATAGCCGCAATACATTTTTCTCATAAAAAAGGGTTTCCTTCTAGGGCAAAAAACCCTAACATAATTTCTACCATTAGATCTACGACCTTATAATGAACGGTCCAAATTTACAATGAAATTACAATACACTTTTACAAGGCAATTTTTCCTTCTGGGGCTTTGCCCCTCGAACCCGCATCAGGGGACGCTACCTTTGAACCTCCGCTGGGGGCCCACTTGCCCCCAGACCCCCCAGCCAGGGGGATAGCCCCCCCAGACCTCGTAGAGGGGGTAGCCCCCCCTTTTCACTACCCCACGTGGAAGAGTGTACATACTTATGCGGTGTAAATACTTCATGGGGTATAAACACGACTGAAAGCAAGGACCTCTGAATCAGGAAGATAATCAGGCTCCACAACCAACAACAATAAGGCAGAGGCCTTATTCCTTATAATCCCTTAGTCTCCCACAAGTTCACCTAGCGGAGTGTTGACTCCAGGGGTTATTGATGTCTACCAAATCAGTCAAGAGGCGAGTGGCACCCTTGGAGCACGTAGTGCGTCCTGAATAGCACGTCACGCAAAGGAACAGATGAGGCGAGTGGCACCCTTGGAGCACCTAGTGCGTCCTGAAGGGCACGTCGCATTGTTGATGACAGAGGGATGATCCTAAATGGCCCTAAGATGAATAACATGTTAAGTAATTTAAAAAAAAAATAAATAATAATAATAATTTCCCTAATTAAATTCGCTCTGTACAAAATCTAATGTCCAAGTCTAAATTATGCTAGTGGTAAAATTTAGTCTACCATTAAAAAAAATAAAAATAAAAATAAAAAAATAAATAATAATAATTAAAATAAAAACAACTTAAATGATAATTATGAAGTTCATAAAATCTTGTAACATGAAGGGAGTAAGAAATTAATTTATTCATAAAAAAAAACAAAATCTGTGGTTATAAAATGTAAAGAGGGAATTAGTTGTTTTATCTTTTTGGATAATTTAAAATATACTAATTTAATGATAAAAGGGAAAAGGGGTTAAATTCCACTCCTGCCTTTTTAGTTCTAAGAAAAAGGGGAAGGAGGGAAAATCTAAAAATAGGAAACTATGGAAAAGAGGTAACATAAAAAGGGAAAAAGGGGAACTTAAGGGAAAAAGTGGGAAGTCAAGTTAGTAAAGAATCTACATTTAAGAGCTTTCTAATTTTAAACTGAATTAGCAATTTCATAATAGGGAAAGACTTTAAAAACTATAAGGGAATTTGGGGACACCTAGGAGTGATTCTAGGAGTAAGTCTAGGTGGGTGAGGGAAATAAGATAATTAATTAATTAAAGAAATTAAATAATGGAGGAATGAAGGGGATGGGTGACATTTGTACGGAGAGGAAATTTTAGGAATTTATCTTTAAAACTTTAATTAAATGAGATTTTAGGAATGAAAGGAAGTTCGAAAATCAATAAAATGAGGGAAGGAGAAGGAGGAAGGATCATCTTCTGTTTGCGTAACGTTACGCTGCAGAAATATCAACTTGACTGATTTACTTGTGGGAGTTTAGATACCCAGCTCAGAGAGGAGTGGTAGCTCGGCCTTGCGAGGCGAGCTGGGAGCTAGATGAAATCTTTGGTTAGTGTGCATGGCCCCTTTGTGGCTCAGGGAGCTAAGGGGCAAGAAGAGTACCCCTAGAATTGGCTGGGAGGTATCGGTGAGGTCTCGACGGTCGACGAGTCGGAGTTGCACGGAGCGCGGGACGTCATTCGAAGCGGGCGATCAGGCAACGGTACACTCTTTTTATTTTGTAGAGTAGAATGCATTAGGACATATGCGTGGATCTCCTTATTTAATGAAAAAGTAAACTGATGTATTTTTAAGTTGATGACAAAATTTTTTGTAGCCTAGCTCCCTGGTTGTTATTTTCCTATGGCCTTCATTTTCCCGCATGTTGTGACCACCTGGCTGAGATTGATTGTGTCCTTACTGGTTGTTTTTCTTTCGTCCTTAGCTCCTTAGTCCTCGCCTGAGCAGTCAGCCAGGATCCTGATCTACGGTCATCGCCTTGGCGTTAAAAGACCTATGGATCTCAGCGCCCTGCTTTCCTATACGAGGATGATGAGCGAAGGAATTTCTTGTCATCCGTCTACCTCGACCGTTGTCCTTGAATGATGTTTTCCTCGTGTCCTTGTTGGTTTATCTCTGCGGTAATCTCAATGACTTCCCCTTGGATCCTCGCGTTCCTCTTACTGTCACTGCGATTTTACATTTGACTGCGTTTTAAGCTGGATAAATTTACTAGGCGTTCTATGCATTGATAATAATTTAACTCTGCCTTTATATTAATGGATAATTAGCTCTGCGCTCGCAATCTTGATGACCAGTGAATTACTTGTACGCTACAATTTTGTTTTTAATGGCAATATACCTTGCATTATTTCACCGATTGTGCAAGGGAGACTTTACTATTTTTTATATTAAACATTTTACAATTTCATCTGCACTACCACATTGTTCCACTGTAATTTTCTGAGGTAGCGATTATCTTACCAGGGCGTTTTCATTGCAATTTATTTATTGGGTATAATTTTAATGTCTTTTGCCTGAGCGAGATTATTTTTCTTACCTGAGCGAATTTTGGGGCGACTTTATTCCTGTGTTAAGTATTGGGGTGAATTTACACCTGAGTGAACTCTTTTTGAGCATTTTCTTTGCCTTGTGTCTTCTTCACTTAACTGGCTTTCCGTTTGATAAATGTTCAATAGTTTGTGATTGTGCCAATGGCTAACTTTTGTTGCTACATTGCTACTTTAATACCACCTCCCGAGACTTCAGTCACATCGACTCTTCAGAAAATGCGATCACAATTATCACAACATCTCAGAATATTTAACACACTCTGATTTCTTAGGTCTCGATCAGATTTCAAAAACAGGAAACATAACGTTTCTATGAAAATAATTCTTTGACAGAAGAAAAATATGTCCATTACATTATCATTGTGATATTCAAGGTTGTCAATGCTGCACACAGTTACCGGGTCCAATCAATGTCGTCCCCACTTCGGTCGAGCATGCAGATTACCCCAATAAATCAGTTTAACTGTGTAAAAAAAAAGAAAAAGTCATGAAAGCGCGAATTCGTTTCTGTCTGATTCATCATTGAATTTGGCCAATTAAACTCTGTGTCTGCTTTGATTGGTAGAGTCTGCGTTTTGGTTTATACACTATTTTGGACAACGAAATAAAATCCGTCATGCCACATTTAAACTTTGCGTTTCTAGTAAGTTCTAGAGTCTGTGTGGTACCCACGAATTGATGTCATCCCTTACTTCAGCTTTCCACCTAGGAACTCCCGAACTCAGCCGTTTAGTGAGTTGAACTCAATCCAACTTCGGGTTCCTGAAACCGACGTACAACCTTTCGTTTTTAAAAAGGGTTTCTCTATAATGCTATCAGGATATAGATGACAAATTGATTCTTGTTTTTTGATAGTTGCCCAATTGATTCTTGATTTTATGGCATGCACTCATAGTTGCCAAATTGATTTTCTGGCATGCACGCACAACCTTTAGTTTTCGTGTTGTTGTTTTAGATTCCTTTTACTTGGCATAATGGTTGGGCTGCTAATATTATTCCCACACCTAAGTTGTGGAATTGAATTTATCATATGTTGACCAAAAGAAAGGTGGTTTTATAATCCTTGTTATGAGTAGATTGGTTCAAACTACACTTACCTTTATCTTCCAATGATATAAATTTCCATAGCTAAATTAATATAGGTTGAGTTAAAAAAGGAAAAGAGGGATTTTTGTTTATGTTATTGGATACTATATAAAATGTAATGTCCCTTAAGCTAAGTACAAATTCTTAATTTTTCTAACCTGCCTTGTCATCTTATGTGGTGTTGGGTACATGCTTCATTCATTTCCAATTAAAAATATTGCAATCTATAATGAATGGCTAGTTTATAAATTGACAGACTAGCTAGATTTTAATTAATGATTAATTATATTTTAATTATTAATCTAGTCGAGTATTTAGACTTGTTTAGTAATGATTCTTTAAATGTTGATTTAGATGGTACTTTGTTGTCACTTGTAATTTAGAATTGCGCAAATGAATTTGTTTAAGGCTATCCTCTAATAGACTTAGTTTTACCGTTGATTGCGATACCAATGTTTGTCCTAAGTAAAATACTTTCGTTATCTTTACATATTATTAAAAGGATATTGAATTTTATTGGAGGCGAGATTTCAAGTTAAAGTTATCATTAGATTCTAATGTCAGATATGTCAATTTTTATGTTAAAAAAATTACCTTTTTAATTATTTTTGAAAACCTTTAAGATTTTGATTTTTATCGGAAGTATGTAGTCAAAGTTATACCTTCATGAGATAATTCCTTCATTAGATTCCCTTACTGTAAGAGTTAGAGTGTAAGTGTGTATAATATGCTACTGTATTTAAGATAACATAGTTTTCTATTATGGGCGTAAATAACACTTTTCATTGTCTAATTTATGTAAAAGACTATATTAAGGTCGACTTTAAATATTCTTGAAGGATTTATGAATTTTTTTTTTTTTAAGTGGGAGAAGGTGCCCTAGATGATCTTGATGTTGTCATTAGCTTAGTCGGCTTGGACTTGTTGTTTCAGGAGGGATGTAGACATCTCATTGTTCCTCAGAACAGTCGCCAGCCCTGAGACCTTAAATGATCAAAATCGATGGGAACCTGGGCTTGAGCGCTGCTTATGTGTCCTAGAGGTCCTAACCATTGCAGGGTAGGATGGGTGGGTAGGCGTTCTTGTTCTTGGCAGGTCGTCATGTTGTGGCTGTGAGAGTTGCTTGTGTAGTGTTTGTCGTTGTTTTGCATTGTTGAGTATAATGTCATGTTTACCTTCCTACACACACAAAAAGAAAAAAAAAATTGCACTTGTTAGGAGAGGCTTGATGTCATGACGAACGGGCAGATCGTTACATATGGTATCAGAGCCAGATTCAACCCGCGACTTGGGATCGCTACGGCTTTTGTTGATATGATGGATTATGTTGTTGTTGATTGAGTTGACTTGTGTGCGTGTAGGTATCATGGTTAGAGGACTCCGTGGAGGTAGATGACGGGGTGCTAGGGGAGGGGGCGTGACCCCTCCAGTAACATCCACGCCTGATGGGTCTAACCCCCAGGGGGATGAGCAGGTTCTCGGATAGGAGCAGATAGAAGTTGGTGATGTATTCGGAATGATGAGATCCTTTCAGCGCATGTCCGATGCATTGATCAACCCTTTGGATAGAGATGAGGCCAGGGCACCGACACCTACAGAGGTTCCACCGTGCACTCCGATCGGTACTAGTAGCATCCACCGTGAACTCGAGAAGGTCAAATTTTATGATTTCTTTGGTGCCATGGACGGCGCAGCCGCCAAGGCATGGTTAGAGAACATGGCGATGTGCTTCGCACTTCGCGATTATACCTCCAACATGAAGTTCCACATGGTGGTCTTTCAACTGAAGGGGAGTGCTCTTCTATGGTGGAAGACACTCCTACTGCGACTAAACATGGCCATCGAAGACGTGTCATGGGAACTGTTCGAGGAATGGTTCCGAGAGAGGTACCTTAGAGAGGAATTCATTGAGCATCAGCTCAATGAGTTCAACGCCTTACGACAGGGAGGTCGTACGGTGCCTGAGAATGAGGCTTGTTTTATGGAGCTACTCCGATATGCTCCACACCTTAACACGGAGAAACTTAAGGTCAACAGGTTCGTGTTCAGCCTTAACGGTAGCCTACGTGAAAAGGTTAGGATTTTGATGCCTAAAACATTACATGATGCCGTTTAGAAGGCCCTCATAGCAGAGGAGGAGCTTATCAGCGGGGGTCAGACCAGGACTCCAGAGAGACCAGCCGGGCAGGTGTCATCTAGAGCACAACAACATCAGACACCAGCTAGACATACGTTGGGATATCGTGGCTTCCAGAGGGGATCCACTTTCACTACACCTCGATGACCAACGCCTCAACAACAGACACCTTATCGGGGACCACAACATCAACAATAACGTCACCTGCAACAACAACAGTTTAGGCCTGTTCAGCAAAACAGGCCAGGGTTCCAGACCGGTGGGCCGTCATCTTATACTTCGGGTACCAGGACCACTAGGCTAAAGAAGGGGTGTTGGACATGTGAGGAGCCACACTACCAGCGCTACTTTGTTGTGGAGAGGACCAGAGCATCCGGATCAGCCGGACCCACTACCATGGGAGATATGGGCAAGGCCCATCGGATTCATGCAGTGGTGAATAACCGCTAGGCAGAGCATCAATCAACGGTACTCGAGACGACAGGTACCATCGCTGACTAGACTCTTAGTATTTTGATAGATCCCGGTGCTACAAAGAGTTTCATTTCTAGTGTAGCGCTAAAAAGGATTAAGATAAAGGAAATCGAACAAGAGGAGTTTAGCTTCATAGAGATGGATTCAGGAGCCAAACAAAAGGTTGGACGAAAGGTTACAGGCTGTGTCCTTAACCTGGGAGAGTTTTTCACAAGGGCCAACCTGTACATCACGATCCTAGGATATTCTGATGTCGTGATTGGTATGGATTGGTTGGAATCGCATGAGGCAATTCTCAACTGTAAGACAAAACAGTTGAGCTTGGTCAATGATGAGGGATAGAGACGTGTGATTGTAGGCCAGAACCAGGGAGTTTCCCTGAGGTTCATCTCTTCTTGAAACTTCGAAAGAGCATGCGCAAGGGGTGCAAGCTTTATGCGATCCTTGCGTTAAACGAGGAGGGAGTAGCGTAAGGTCTAGAACACCTTCCGGTGGTGAGAGAATTTGAAGACATCTTTCCAGAGGAATTACCTGGGATGTCACCGTAGAGGGAATTGGAGTTTACCATAGACCTAAAACCGGGGACTGAACTGATAGCAAGAATGCCTTATCGGATGTCAACCTCGAAGTTACAAGAGTTGAAAATGCAATTGAAGGAGTTGTTGGACCTAGGACTGATACATCCTAGTGTGTCACTGTGGGGTGCAGCTGTTATTTTCATACCAAAGAAGGACGGATCGTGGAGGCTTTGCATTGACTACCGTCAACTGAACAAGGCTATGATCAAGAATCGGTATCCATTTCCGAGAATTGATGACTTGTTTGATCAAATGAAGGGTGCGACGATGTTCTCCAAGATTGATTTGTGATCAGGGTATCACCAATTATAGATCAAGGAGGATGACGTCCCTAAGACTGCCTTTAAGACGAGTTTTGGACATTACGAGTTTACTGTTTTACCGCTTGGACTGACAAACGCCCCAGGGTTATTTATGAGTTTGATGAACGGGGTGTTCCGTGAGTACTTGGAAAAGTTCATCCAAGTGTTCATTGACGATATTTTGATTTACTCTCGGATGACGGAGGAGCATGACGAGCACTTGCACTTGGTACTACAGTGTCTGCGAGAGCACAAATTGTATGGGAAGTTGTCCAAATGCTCTTTTTATCAATCAAAGATTCACTACTTAGGGCATGCCATCTCCGGTGAAGGAATCATCCTGGATCCAACCAAGGTCGAGGCTATCATGGAATGGCATGCGCCAACGAATGTCCCGAAAGTGCGTAGTTTCATGGGTTTAGCAGGATACTATCGACGGTTCGTCGAGGGGTTTTCGAAGATAGTAAATCTGATCATGGAATTGCAGAAGAAAAACAAGAAGTTCGTTTGGACTGAGAAATGCACGGAAGCATTTTGGAGGCTCAAGGAATTGTTGACAACAACACCAATACTAAAGGTCCCTGACATGGACATGGACTTCTTGGTATGCACTGATGCATCCAAGGAGGGCTTAAGCGGGGTCTTGATGTAAGACGGATGAGTGGTTTCTTACAATTCGATGAAACTGAGAAGGCATGAGGAGAATTATGCGACGCACAATTTGGAGTTATTATCCATCATATATGCCTTGAAGGTTTGGAGACACTACCTTGTTGGATGAAAATTTGAACTAAGGACTGACCATTGTGGACTACATCACATATTTACGCAAAGTGATCTAAACGCGTGACAACGACGTTGGTCAGAATTGCTTAGCGAGTACGACTTAGAGATTACTTACATAAAGGGAACAGTGAAACGAGTGGTGGATGCATTGAGTCAGAGACCACACATATTTTTGGTGTTGCCTCTTCAAATGAATCTACATGAAAAGATTCCAACTTTACACCGTGACGATGATTGGTACAAAGAGGTCGAGGGTTTTATCGGACAAAATGCAATGATGGTACCATGATTTGAGGGATTTTCATTTGATAGCGATGGCTTATTGAGGTTTAAAAGTCAGATCTACATACCACCAAATGATGAATTGAGGATGATGATCCTAAGTGAGGCTCATAGAGCAGTTTACATGGCTCACCCAAGAGTCACGAAGATGAGGGTAGACCTTAAACCCTTATTCTTCTGGAAGGGAATGAAGGCATACATAGTCAATTATGTGGCCAGATGTCTAGAATGTCAGCAGGTAGAGGCTGAACATAGACACCCAACAAGATTACTACAACCACATGTTATAGAGGAATCGAAATGGGAGGTTATTTCGATGGATTTTATCGTTGGATTGCCACTGACGAAAAGGAGACATGAATCAATTTTCGTAGTAGTAGACACTCTGATGAAGAGTGCTTACTTCATTCTTGTGCATACAATGTATCAAGCACCTGACATAGCTAGAGTTTTCATCAGTGAGATAGTGAGGCTGCATGGCGTGCCTAAGAGGATTATATCTGATCGAGGATCGACGTTTACTGGACGAGTTTCCAAGAGGCCTTGGGAACCCAACTTAACTTTAGTACTGTGTATCACCTGGAGACTGACGGGCAGACCAAATGAATGAACCAAACCTTGGAGGACATGTTGCACATGTACGTGATGGACCAACAAAAGCATTGTGAGGAATTATTGCCATTGGTAGAATTCGCTTACAACAACAGTTACCAGAGAACCATTAAGATGGCGCCTTTCGAGTTACTTTACGGGTGACTGTGTCGGATGCCTTTGAGTTGGGATCGGCTTGAGGGTAGGGTCCTAGTGGGACCAGAAGTGATCTAGGAAATGGAAGAGAAAATGCAAACAATAAGACAAAGGATTAAAGAAGCGCAGGATCGACAAAAGAGTTATGTCAATGCGCACTGTGTCGACCGTAGTTACGAGGTCGTTGTTCGAGTCTTCTTGCAGGTTAAACTGAACAGGAGTTCGATCAAGTTTGGGAAGGGAGATAAAATTTCTCCTAGGTTCATGGGACCTTTCGAGATTGTGGAAAGAAAGGGGCTCGTGGCCTATCGACTAGCCTTGCTTGATTCCTTGAGGCGTATGCACGATGTTTTTCATGTATCTATTTTGAGACATTATATTAGTGATCCTACACATGTTATTGAAATGAGTTCCTTGCAGGTATCGGACGAGGGAGCGCTCACGACTGAGCCGGTATGCATCTTGGATCATCGCATTCGACAGCTACAACATCGAATGGTATATCAGGTCAAGGTCCAATGGGACAATTATAGTCCGCACTCAGCAACCTAGGAGGACGCATATGATATGCGCCAACAGTTCTCATTTTTGTTTGATAGATAGACCTATGATACTATGATACACGTTATTTCTGCATTTATATTGTGAAACTTCGGGATGAAGTTTAGACCAAGAGGGGGTGTATGTAACATCCTTCTTTGGCACACTGAGTGAACTTATTCTTTGAGGACACTTTCTCGCAAGTGATCCAGATTACTATGCTATTAAAACTTTTGATTTTGATTATGAGGCGTTATGGGTTGATGACATGTTGTTTTACTTCATTGACATAGACAGGTTCTATTGAATCGGTTTTATTGAGTGTGCAAGGTTTTGGACCTTG
This sequence comes from Picea mariana, assembly GCA_032191745.1. Classification (NCBI taxonomy): domain Eukaryota; kingdom Viridiplantae; phylum Streptophyta; class Pinopsida; order Pinales; family Pinaceae; genus Picea; species Picea mariana. The sequence goes on from JASDQU010350429.1 coordinate 10,732, forward strand.
AGGATGCAGAGGCATCAATGGAACCCCTTGGACTCCGGATTGAGTCAGGGAGTATGCCATGGGGGTTTGATTGTTTTACTGTGATATTAGTGCATATGACTAGATGATATGATATGGATATGTTCTAACATGATTTGTTGATGATGCAGGCTGACGATAGCTTGCCGACCAGACTCACATATGCAGTAAGGGGGTCACGTACGACTACCAGAGATGTTGAGGGAGAGGTGTGGACAACAGCCCTGCCACAGCCTACTAGTACTCCCGCCATGGCTCGAATTGT
>JASDQU010350431.1:1833-12215 GCA_032191745.1 Picea mariana
TTGGTGTTGGCGGAGTTACTCACCTTGCTTTGTTGACATCAGTGTAGAGATTGCATGTATTACGGGGGTCACTTGGAGGTATACCCACAATGATGAGTGGAAGCCTTTTGAGTTGATTTCGGGCTAGATACCCTGCCCTTGCGTGTGGCTCAGACTATCGACTGTTCCTCCAGGCTTTACTGTTGTTTGTGGTGACCTTAGTGGCCTATCTCTCTAGTTTCTTACCCAAGGTGACTGTGGAGGGGAAAGTATTCATGGTACCTAAAATTGATGTTGACCAAACTCACTCGGGCTCCTTGGAGGGTATACCCACGATTATGTGTGGGAGCTTGCACCAGGGTGTAAGTCCATTAAGCAGGTCGTNTCATCACCAACTAGTGGCTTCGAAATTAGAAGGTCTTGTTTTCTTGGTGATTGCTTCCTAGATTTTGTTTACTAGTGTGTGTTGTTTGTTTCTCGAAGTTGACCTTAGGAATTTCTTCACGGAGCTTGTCACTTGTTTATAATTGCTCCCCCATGATGTTCACGTAGGATGCAGGGTTTGTCTCCAGAGCATCTGGACGTTTCACAACCCTTGCCTACATCGACACCTGAGGGTACTCCTGAGGGCTCTCCTCAACAGAGTGAAGTCCTAGACATTTCTACACCACCTCCACAGGTAGAACGCACTGATTCTCTAGAACCTTTTTGAATTACCAATACTAGAGAGGACTATCGCATTCGCCGTGGTGAACGACCTTTTGTGCGATTAAATTCTTTCGAAGAAGCAGTTGTTACATCTTCTGAATCAGCCGTTGGGCCTTTTCCTGGGGAAGAGGGCCAAGATCCTTTTTGGTCAGGTAATTTACGTAGGACCCTTTTTAGTCCTGATTCGCCTGTAGTCTCCGAAATCAACCCTCCAGTGTTTTCTGAGATAGAGTCTGTACCGGTGAATACCACTTATCATTTTAATCTACCTGCCGAAATGGCCCATCTTTCCATTACTACGAGTGTCCCAACCGGGTTGACTACAACTGGTCTTGCTCCTATCAATACCCAGCAAATGCCTGATGTCATTCCGACACTACCACCCAGATATCATGCGTTGAATTCTTTGTTGAATTCTTCTATTCCAACGCCTCCGCAAACCCCATCTGGTACTCCTGGGGGTCCTTCTGGGCATCCTATTCCTAGTTTTATTTCGACACTCCCTCAATTTCCTTCTGGCAATCCTAATCCTAGTGGCACTATATCGTCCATTACTTCTAACTTGCAGATTCCCGTTGGTGGACAAGGTGGTATGATTCCATTTCCTCTTACCGGATACAATCCACTTACTGCAAAACCTACGATTGGCACACAACTTCTGGTTGGAACTCCAGCTATGATAGGGGGACCAACCCCACCTTTTGGACAAAATATACGTCCTGCTTTGGCCCAGTATTGGAATCATATGTTACAAAATCTTCCTCAAATGACTGGGGGGCAGCAACCTATCCCTACTATAGGCCAACCATATCTAGGTGTACCAAATCCTATTTGGGGTACGAATGCTCAAACTCATGTTCTTGATCAAGGTTATAATCCTCCGAGCTACTATCCTCTCCAACCAGCATCGAATCAGCCTGGGTCTTCCCACTATGGGAAAACTTCATATGGTCCTACTGGTTTTCCCATAGGGCTTCCACCTCAAAGTCACCAGTACCCGCAGGTGAATCGACAGTTGCCTTTTCTTGCTACTTTGGATTTGCCAGATTTGTCTAAGATTCTGAATGATCCTATTCGTCACTCTCCTCAATGGCCTATTATTCTAGCTAAGCTTCCATCAGACATTCCTAAATTCGATGGCAAAGCGGGAGAGGACCCGAACAATCACGTTATGACTTTTCACCTATGGTGTTCATCCAACTCATTGATGGATGACTCTATTTGTCTACGTCTTTTTCAACGAACCCTTACCGGTTCTGCTGCGAAGTGGTATATCGAATTGCCATGAGGTTTCTTCTCTGATTTCAACACCCTAGCTATGACTTTCCTTATGCATTATCAGTTACCGATCCGTTATGATACTGGGACTGAGATTTTGACTTCCTTCAAACAAAGTAAAGGCACTCATATTTCTGATCATATCCATGAGTGGCGAAGGAGACGACGTCTCATCAAACTTGAACTCCCCGATCAGTTACTAGCCGAATGGTTTACAAATTCATTTGTGAATGAAATTAGTAAGGACATTTCCATGGGTGGCGTTGTCATAGAAGAGCAGGCTATAAGTCGTGCTCAATATCTTGATCTCGTTTATTCGCAAACGAGAACACTTTATGATTTATTACCTGAGTTACCTCGTCCTGGTACTTCCAGCACTTCAACTACTTCAGCTGCTTCACATGCAGCTAATGGTGTGATTGGTACTACCCAATCCCAATCACATTCTGTTTCAAGCACCAATCCTAAGTCTACTTCTTCTAATGTACAAAATGCTCTGTCTCCTGCCACTTCCACTGGTAAAACTTCTGAGGTGAATGCCGTTCAATCTACCCCTACCGGTAAAAATAAATCGAAGAAAGGGAGAGGCAAGAATAAGGAGGGTAAAAATAATAATCAAACAGAGCAGCCTAAAAATACCCCTGTTGAAGATCAAGATAAGCACAAACCCCACTACCCTTTCCTTATCTGTGGTGACAATCACTACACAAAGGATTGTCCGAGACGAACCAAGGTTACTAAGTTCCTTCAAGGGACCTCAAAGCCCTCTACGCCGTCAGTCTTGTCCCAACCTTTCCCATCCCAACAACAGGCTGAGTTGGTCATTCATGACCAACCATCTACTTCTACCATGTCATATGTTTTGATGTGTACTGGTGATTCTAAGCAGAATAACATTGCACTCACGACTAGAGCCAAAGATTATACTCCATCTAAAGAGAAGGTTGACGATTTACCTCCTGCTTTGGTACAACCCTCTCCACCGAATCCACCTACCAACGGTTCTCTTCATCTCGAACGACCAAGCCTTGATACAGTCCTACGACCACCCCCTAAAGGTGTCATTAAGAAATCAGCTTTCAATCCTCATGCTCATGCAGCCCAGAACTACAACATTGTGGAAGATCTGGCCCAGGCACCTTCAACGATGTTAGCCCTTGAAGTCCTTCAGTCTTGTCCTGCACAATGGAAGGCACTGTTGAAAGCTATAGGTGGAATTGACCCAACAAATACGAATTTAATAGTCTTTGACTTGGAAGATCACATTCCTAGGCTACCCCCTCAACTCACATTTCAAATTCAAGTTGTTTTCTCTGACAAGAACATTTGTCGAACTTTTATCGACGAGGGTGCCTCAACGTGTGTAATGTCTTTTGCTTGTTGGAAAGCCACTAGATGTCCTCCCTTAAACGACTCCCAAAATACTTTGAAAGCATTTAATGGCCCTGGTTTTAAGCCTTACGATGTTCTTCCATCGTTGCCCGTTACCCTAGAGGGTAAGACAGTCCAAGTTGAAGTGGAAGTCTTCGATGCTCCCCTTGATTATAATCTTCTGCTTGGTCGTAGCTGGATCAATTATATGCGTGCGGTTGTGTCAACACTTTTCCGTGTCATATGTTTTCCTCATCAAGGAAAGGTAGTTACTATTGATCAACTTGCCTTCTTCAATTCCGACACTCGCACTGGCAACGTGCTGTTTATAGCTAAAACCCCGCCGGGCTATGAGAATGTCGGTGTGGGCCTTTTAAAGGACTCCTCGTTAATGGGTACTTTTCCCATTCCATCGCCCGATCTTCCACGCCTATCAGTTGCCTCTATGAATATGATCTCCACCATACCTCATGAACTTCCTGTGTCTTTCGACCCTTGGATTGTCCCTGACCTTGGAGATCATCTTCGTTTTAGTGACGTAATGCCGTTAAGTCCGGTTGAATCCGCCTATCAGACCATTCAATTGGCAACACCTTCTCCCTCCTCTCTTGATGAGTTGTCTCCTGATCCTTTCCGTGTTATCTTTCCCACTAACGAGATGATCATGTCCGTCATGGAGGACACCCCTTGGGATGATGGGCATCATCGTTCCATACTCTTTCGGGAACAACACACTCTCGAGAATTACCAATGGATTTTGACTCCGTCGAACGTTGTTGTCATATCGATCGTTCTCGGATCTACACATGATGTGTTTTCCAAAGGGAACCTCAGTAATATCTCTCCCACGATTCCCATTGACATATCTGTTAAACCTGGGATAGTTGAAAATGTTCATATTGGAGCTTCGTGTTCTCCCGCTGAAATTGTCACCTATACATCCCTGTTCAAAGAGTTTCATGACATATTTGCCTGGAGATACGAAGAGATGCCAGGTATTGACCCTGCTATTGTTGTACATGAGATAAAGACATACCCCGGAGCTAAACCTGTCCAGCAGCGCCTACGTCTAGTACACCCATGTAAAGCGACGGCTATTAAGTTTGAGTTGAAAAACTTTTCAAAGCCGGTTTTATTTATCCCGTGGCTCTGACAAAATGGGTTTCCAACCCTGTACCGATTGATAAGAAAGGAGGCAGTATTCATGTATGTGTTGATTATAGGGATATTAACAAAGCCTGTCCAAAGGACAAATTTACAACCCATTTCGTTGACCAGATTGTTGATGACTATGCCGGAAGTGAAATCTTCTCTCTCATGGATGGTTTCTCCAGCTATAATCAAATTAACATCGCCCCTGAGGACCAACATAAAACTGATTTTATTTTTCCTTGGGGTATTTTTGCCTATAGGAAACTTCCCTTTGGTCTTAAGAACGCTGGCGCGACGTTTCAACGTGCTATGTCTTATGCTTTTCATGATATAAAGCATATTGTTCAACCCTATCTGGATGATTTACCAGCTCATTCTTTGCGACACATCGATCACCCCACTCATCTCCGAGCTATTTTCATTCATTGTCGGTTCTATCACATTCGTTTAAATCCTCATAAATGTGTTTTTTGCATAGAATCCGACCGTCTTCTAGGTTTCGTTGTTTCACGTCAAGGGATCAGGGTAGATCCTCTTAAGGTTGAGGCGATTCTTAATCTCCCTCCTCCTTCAACACTGCGCCAGTTACAAAGTTTGCAGGGGAAAGAAAACTTTCTTCTTCATTTCATTCCTAATTACGCCGAGATTACTCGTGGTTTTACACGGCTACTAAAGAAAGATTTAGAGTTTGTCTGGGACACCGTTGCTAACAATGATTTTGAGTCTTTGAAGTTGTCCCTCACGCGAGCTCCGCTTCTCTTTCCTCCTGATTATAGTCGTGATTATTTTCTTTATCTTGCTGCCTTGGAGTATACCATTGGCATGGTTCTAGTTCAAGAGAATGATAAGGGAGACGAGCATGTTGTTTATTACTTGAGTCGAAGTCTCACATCCACTGAAATCAAGTATCAACATGTTGAAAAACTGGCTTTGGCTACCGTTCAAGCCGTTCAACACTTTCGGCATTATATTCTCTCAAAATATTTTACAAAATGGGCCGAGGCGATGCCGACATTCGATAATACTGGAAAGACTGTAGCGTTGTTTCTTTTTAACCATGTCATAGCTTGTTTTGGTGTTCCTCAAGCTATCGTTACTGATCACGGTAGTCATTTTAGGAATTTCATGATGTTTGAACTTACAGAAAAGTTGGGTCTTCGTCATGATAACTCAACACCCTATTATCCGCAAGCTAATGGCCAAGTCGAAGCAATCAACAAATTTCTTATAACTATGCTTCAACGGATGATAGGCATTCATAAAATAAGTTGGCACACGATGTTGTTTTTGGCATTGTGGGCGTATCGGACATCTGTTAAATCTGCTATGGGGTTTACGCCTTTTCGATTGGTCTATGGTGTGGAAGCCATTCTACCTATAGAATGCAAAATACCTTCTTTGAAGCTAGCTGTCTAACTCTTACCCAATACTGCTGCTGAAGAAGAACGCCTATTGTATCTGATGCGATTAGACAAAACTCGACATGACGCCACTCTAGTAATAGAAACCCAGAAGAAACGTGTCAAGGCACAGTATGAGAAGCATGTCAAGCCTCGCGTTTTCTCTGAAGGTGATCTTGTTCTTCTTTATGAACAGGATCGAGATACGTTAGGAGCTAGGAAATTCGAACCAATGTGGCGAGGTCCTTATATTGTTCGCCGAGTCTTGGAAAAAGGAGCATATGAGCTAGTCGATTACGATGGTATCCCTTTAAGTGAACCCAGGAATGGGTTTTACTTGAAGAAGTACTATGCATAAGTCATTTGTGCACAAGTACTTGTATTTTATGTATCATACTTTGTGTGTGTTACTTTTGTTTGCTTTTGACGTTATCTGGTCTCTACCCTTATGTAACATTGTGTTTGATTGCCAGATGTCGGAGTCTTCGCTACCCTATATTGGCTTCGCTGATGGTGCTTTTCGTAGTACTCGGAACCTAGCTTCCGCTGCATGGGCAATCTATGCCCCAACAAACGAACTTATATCTTTACAAGGTGTATGTCTTGGCTATGCAACTAACAAAATTGCAGAGTATAGCGTCGTTATTGAATTATTGGTTGATGCTATCTCACTTGGAATTCGTCATTTGGTTGTGCGACTGGACTCGTAGCTTGTAGTACTACAACTAAGTAATATCTATTCTATTCAAATTCCTACTTTGTTATGGGTGTATTTGCGAATTCTCCTCTTGGAACGTTATTTTGATCACATAGAATATCAACATATTCCTAGATGTCTTAATACATTAACTGATGTATTGGCTAATTATGTATTGGACAGAAATTTGAACCATTTATAAATCAAACACATTAAAATCCACACAATATAAAGTAAACCGGTAGAAGCCATCTGTATATATAACGATCAAAAGAGTTTGTTTTTTACAAAAGTTTGTCCGAAGACCAAAATATCAAAATTTGAAGCTCATAGCTTCTACAAAGTAACGTCACGGATGACGTTCACGGTAACACACAACTGCTCTAGTAACCCTACAGAGTAGTCGACCCATAGCTGCTGTCAGGCCCTCTAAATTCTGTTCCACCACCTGATAATCTTCGACATACTATGGTGCTACTGCTGCTACCTCTCCTCGTCGTTGGATAGGAGAAGAGCCAGGAGGTCTATACGGTCCAACATCTGTGTTATCAACAAACATTTTGTGTTAGTCTTTGGATAAATATATAAAACAAAAAACATTTGAATATGATAAAAAATTCAAAAAAACATTTAAAAAGAGAAAATGCGTGTACTTCTTACCGAGGTCTCCCCACTAAGCATCCTCAGGCAGTGCTAAATCTAGATCTCCTCAGAAATCCAACCCAACATAGGCGTAGTCATCGACCATCAACATCTGGTTTTGAAGCTGGTCAAAGAAAATATCGTCATACTTGACGATTGGTCCTGCCACGTGCCGGGCCATGAGCCGACACCACCTCAACATCCTTGGATCCCTAGGACCCGGGAAGTCCCACTCAACCTGTAGTCTAAATATAGGGACCCTCTCGAGGAAGAAGGACACCAACAAAGAACCATACCCAAATTGTTTCAATTCACCTCACCCGCATTTGGTTAATTGCCTTTTGATATTGCAAAGCACAACATCTGCCCAGTTGAATACTCTAGGCTCAGTACACTCGATGGTGTACTGGAAGTAGCTCTGCAATTCCATATGAGGAGCATAACTCCCCACCATCCGAGCTATAGTAAAGAGGATAGTGCAGAGGGTCAAGTATTGTACCCCCTAGATAGAAATTTTTTCCTTTTTCCTCTCAGCCTCTGGTACACAGTATTGATTGCAGTATTCACTCATCTTGAGGCCACCACCTCTACTACCGGTCAGACTGACATGATACCCATGCTTGGACAACCCAGTCAAAAAGTATATGTCCTCAATGTCTATGGACAAAGTATGAGCTCCTACATTGAAAACCTGCTGATCTGGGTCCCACATACGGACTAGATACTCCAGTAGTCTGACCTGGGCCCTCATGCCCGGGATGCGGAAGTATTTTAAGAGCCCACAATCTCTCAATAGCTATAGTGGGAGGGTGAATCTCGGCATTTGCATTATCCTCTTCATGTTCTCATTCTCGCCACTCAAGCACCATGTTTGTGGCTATTTCCTGCACAAGGGACATAAAAGGAGGATTAATGATTTTATCCATGATCTAGATCTTTTTCATTGGCTAAATATTTAATTTTTTTTTTGAGATTGCGGTTCTCGCAGGCACCTCTTTTGCACAGTGCAAACACCTCGCAGGTGGCTCAAGGCTCACCTGTGAGAGCGCATTGTTCTCGCAGGTCCCGTATGGGCTGCCTGCGAGAATGCCTATGCGCATGTAGGGTTCAAAAACCAACTTGAAATTGAAAAACTAACCAATGAAATAAAAAATTTAAACTATGAAAATGTCAAGAATGAAGAGCTTACCTTAATGCTGCAGACGACTCGTTGAATGATCTCTTGTAGCTCCCGAAAATTGACATCAAATTCGGAGGGTAAAATGGGGGTTTTGGAGCTCAATAGTGAAAATGTGAAATGATATGGTAAAAATGAATATTTACTCATTTAATTTACTTTTTACTATGTCATTTTGTGTTTTTTATGCTTATTTATTAATTAAACCTAATCACTAATATCAAGATGAGTGTAATGACTTGCAGGTATGATGATGTTGATAACTAAACATAAGGGTATGCACATATTTTTCTTCGGTATGGCGTGTTTTTGATTGTTTTTAGGGTTTTTACATAAAACCTCGAGCGTCGTTTTTGTCCATTCTTACGCTCGTAAATATCAGAGAACATGATCGATCATAGTTTTATCACTTTTTCGGGCTCAACAAGGTTATACGAAAAAGGAACCCCCCTGGAGTCCTCTTTAAGCTCTTTTCAGACTCTCTAAATATGAAAAGATCGCCGAGCGACCTTGCTATTTTCACGCTCGATAAAGTATTTGAAGTACGCATCCGGTGAGTGATAATTTCTCTCTTTTTCAGTCTCATCCAGACTATTTTATGAAAAAGGAACTGAAAGAGTTCTCCTTTAAATTTTTTTCCAAACTCTATAATCTTGAAAAACCTTTGAGTTTACTATCTCTGGACTCATTAAACAAACATTGACAGACCCGTGATGGGACCGAACCACTCCTTCTTAGGGTTCGTTAAAAATACTCTGAGGGACTCATCCAAAGGATGAGCTTATATCAACAAGCATATGTGATCCTCTTCAAGCTTGCGTAAAAATAAAGAGGTACTTTCCAGAAATGGTGGGGAAAAATTTGGGAAAGGGATATGTTTCATCTTTGTATTGATTGGCAGTAAGTGTCGCTCTTGAACATGACACCCCCTATTCATCATTTGAAGCCGGTTTGGGAAATCCATTTGTCTCTCTTTCGATTGATTACAAGGTCATTTCATGTGTCGTCATTGAGTTAATGTTGCCAAATCATTGGTCGTGTCATTCATATATTCAAGAGAAGTCCATCAGAAACCTATATTGAGTCGTCCATCTGCAGTTATCCATTTTCTTCATGTCAGCCTTCCCTGTGTCCAATCTAATTTGCAACATGCTCTCTTTCACCTTCAAACTCTGTTACTCATTTCGTGTCATTGATGGCGGATACATCAAGGCCCTCCTGTGACGAGTTTTGTTCCATCAACTTCAGCTCATTATTCGGAATCAAGACTTAGAAATTATTTAGTACCTTGGAGCTTGCATGCCTCAATGGCAAGTTTCCTCACTTTCGACAGTGGGTTTACATCATTGACCCTTGATCGAGAGATTCCGTTGAATGTTCGACATCAACTCATTTATTCACACTTGATGGATTGTACTATGGTACCTTGGGAGTCATTGACATCAATGGTGATTTCCCTTGCACTTGTTAACGGTTTTATCATTGACCAGTAATCAAGTGGTTTCTACCATGTTCGACTTCAACACATGTAATCACATGGTTAGATTCGTACTTTGGGCGAGGAGATTGAAGACCCTAGATATTATCTTTGTGATCCAGGTTGCGATGGAGTGTGTATAATTTACGACACATAGATCCACTGTGTATGTTTCGTGGCTATGTCATTTTGATTTGAAATTGCTCGCATAGATCCACAGCGTGTTCAGGTGGCTATGCTATATTTTGACAGCATGGATCCATAGTGTATGATTGGTGGCCATGACCCATGTCTACAATGGCGTCAGTCTCTGATCTGAGTATGGGAATGCCTACCTCAGAATTGATATATATGATACTCTGCAGATGCTTGATTGTTCGCAGGTTTCCGATTAGATGTGCTTCTGGTTCTCGACACACACATCCAGCTTACAAAATCTATTGACTGCCACTGGTTCCAATCTCAGACTTTGGGGGGCATTCCGTTACCCATGATTTTGGT
>JASDQU010350434.1:0-12193 GCA_032191745.1 Picea mariana
TTTTGATTAGTTGAGTTAGGTATGCTAATAATAGCATGGACATGTCCTTGTCAGTTATGACAGGATCCTTTGTATTTTGACTTATAAATACTTCTTTTTTCAATGTATTGAGGGTTGTTGTTGATTTGCACACCCGACTGCTATCAAGTTGTAACATTTTTTAAGAGACCCACCATTAATAAAGAAGAGGCTTTTCACAGGATTCTTGCGCATTTTCACTGGTGATGTGATTTTCTCAGTCAAATGTTTCCTTGCTTTGTAATCATCTTGTTTTTCATTAACTAATCTTTATGAATAGCGTTATGTTGCAGGATTTATTTCTGATACCCTGTTTCCGATTCTGAAGATTTTAGTGTTCATCTTCTAAATAGTTTCAATTAAGAGATTCTTAAGTGCTTGTTAATTGGAGTTATTTTCGTAACCTTTTCTTCTGTCCATCACTTAGTCGCCAAGTGAATGCATCTGATCAGACCCTCTTGAGATTAATAAAAAGATACTTTTCCCATCCCAAATGCATGAATCTTATGTGTTTCATTTGATTTATGTTTAATCTCTAATCCTCTAGTAGAACAATATCATGCATGCATAGTTTTGTCTTGATTGCAGGATTTCTTTTTGGAAGGAGCAGCAGAAGCAAGGAGATAAAGCTCAACGGAGGATCTACACCAACCGTCGATAAAAAGGTTAGTTGGTTCTTCCCATGTTTGCATGTGAAAAAGGGTTTTAGATTTGGGGTAGAAGGTTAAAAGTAATTTCTTAAGGGTCATGATATGCATGCAAGTTTAAACCCTAGCTTGTTAGTCCGTAGGGTATAATTTCCCAACAACAATCACCTGTAAGATAAGTTCTCGGTTTTCATTAACATACATCTTGAGTCAGTGGTGCCACGTTAGTGTCTTATGACGAAGTTGATCGGCATTGAAAGTTTTGTAGAAGGATATCAATATAAAATACAAAACAACTCAGAGCAACACTAAGCACAAAATTGGGATTAACTTACAAGAAATTTGGACAAAGAAAATGGTATATTCACATGCAGAGAGAAAAACGATGCATTCAACTACTATGACCAGAATCCTTTCATCAAAATTTTGAGACTTTTCATATTAGACTCCCATTGGGCTCAAGTTACATACAATAGACACTATCTACACCTTTTGGCCAACCAACCTGGTTACATTGAGAACATGAAAATTTTCATAAGAAAAAAAGGGAAGACTATCAAAATTCTACATCACGTATGAGAATATGAAATAGAGTCCACCCATCATGCCTCTTCTATGCACGGCCTTTCTCCCTGGCTACCTCGTGCTCTCAAAGGTGTTGTCATCTTTTGTTCTTTCAATACCCCTTTCTCTTCTCGCAACTACATGATCGTATCTTATGCTTCCTGAAGGTACCGCTTGAGCCAGGTTGCGTTCTCTTCACGACCCTGTGGTTCTGACACCTCAAGGTTATTTGTTGCCAATTGTCAACATAACTCTCAATTCTCTTGGTAAAGTTCATCTATGGCAAGTTGTGCCTGCTAAAGCTTTGAATTAGGTCCTCGAACATTAGAACTTGAGGCTTATATATTTCTCATTCATCTCTGGCTTCCTCAACTTATGGTTCCGACAGGGCCTATCTGGATAGCACGCATTAGGAGCGCCTTGGTGGTTGATCATGTGCATGACTCAATCATGATTCGGTTTCCCCCACTGACTTCCTTATTTTTTCTCGGCCTTCCTCTCCTCTGTGGTATCTACTGTTGAGGAAGCGTGGCTTCCAACCTATCCCTTCCAACGTAACTTCTTCCACTTAGGCCTCTGCATGAGGTGATACTATCATTTCTGTGTGAAGGTAGCAATATCCCTTTGAAGCCTTGGGAACACCCGTTGCAAACAAGAAGTAGTTCCAATCATTTTGTGGCTCAATCCTAGTTCTTTGGCTACCTCGCATGCCCCATCTTGAGTTTGAGGAGTTCCCATGGTGCGACAACGTATCTACCTTATACATGGGTGACTTGACAAAGGAACAAAGAAAAGAATTTGATCGAGTTGGGCTCACGAGACAAGTCAGTGCATAACCTTGACTGATAAGTTGAACACATATAGAACATATAGAATTTATAACGGAGCGGGAAGTAAGTCAAAACATGCCACGGAAAATTGAATGCCTTACGAAGGGATGTTTTAAATAATTTATGTGTCACGTTTTTGCGATGGGTATGATTCAGGGTGTGTGAGATGCATTCGATAGGAGTTACAGAGAATGTGTGGTATGATTGCATCGGTTTCTTTTTAAATTCCCTAACCTCCATAATGAGTTGATGATGGTTGATGAAGTTGCTGATGCGACTCCTATTTGAGCAACTTGCTTGGACTTGAATCATTTAACAACTTTCCTTACGAAAATATCCAACTCTTTTGGAAATTTCTCGTACTTTTACCACATGTTTGGTTCTGACATCCTTTCTCGACCCTAAGGGCCAACGGACCACTGGTGTGACTTTTATTGGCGACGGAAGTCACTCCTGGATTTCTTGCAGGAGCAGAGCCCGACGCCCATCAGTTTTTATGTCACAGTTTGTTTAATGGGGTGATCAGATTGGTAAAGACTCAAGAAAATATATCTTTAACTCGGGAAACTGGGCCTGGTATGTAGAAGCAAGGGAGGTCTTGATCCAACTTCTGTCAGTAAATGATTAAAGGGTGGAAGAAGGAAGACTTGTGAGAATAGCGAGCAAGACTGCCTCGGGAAACAGGCCTTCAGAATCTTGAGGATGAAAAACTCAGAAGCCAAGATCCTCTTGGTCCAGAGCTTCAAGGAGATGAGGGGTGACTCGACTGAATCCTTCAATTCCAAGTCGTTTCAGCGTTGAGAACATCATAAGAACTGATTAGAGACAATGTGACTATTACAGTGATCCAACCTACATCATCCTATAACAGCCATAACTCGACTGGATCCTCCAATTCCGAGTCGTTATAACACAGTATACAAAGAGATGGAAAAGAAACTGACATCCATAAAGTAAGAAGTCTCAAATGCCTTATACATTAACCAGAGTGACCAGCGCTTCATAAAAACCTTACAATCGGGAGATTTTCTCAACCATCGATCCCTTACAAAATACAAATACTGAGCCTATATACTCAGAAAAATTCGCTTAGCAGTGGCGTCTTAGGGATTTCAATGTATGGCGTCTCCTCAATCAAATCCGGCCTGCACTTCTCCTGTCATACACCACCTTAATTCTGCATGGCTCACGCCAGGGGTTAGCTGAGCCCTTAAATGTTGAAGTAGCATGTGCAGGCTTCCCTGGCAAGTCGAGGACTCAGCGTGGCTTCCATGAAAAGAACCAGTACAAAGGACCATCTCAGGTAGACCTTCCAGCCAGGACGTTCATTCCTTGTAATTAATGAGTGAAGCGAGGCTTCAACCACCTTATCTCTTATCTCATTTATCCCAAGTAGGCATCGGGATTTAGATCACGTCGAACCAACATCTGGATACACAGTGCCCCCCTTCTGAAACTCATCTTAGCGCTTTTGGCCTTTTCTATACAGCCCCTTCTACTCCCTCGAGTGACCACGGGCCGTGACCTCTCACCTATTTTCCAGAGTGCTTTCGGAGTTTCGGGCTTCACGGATGAGAAAGAGAAGGTCTTTCCCCCTTCAAAATCGCGATGGGTGGAATGCCAGGAAGGCCTAATAGTCGCCATGCGTCCCCCCATTGATCTGATGGTTCTGAACTAATTCGGCAATATTGTGGGCCCGGGTTTGATACATTAGCGCCCCTCCTTTAGTCCTGCTCCTACGTGATCGAGCGCCCGAACCATGGGCCTAAGTCTGGGTGCTTTCGGCGTTTCGGGGTTCGAGGTTTCGAAATGTGAAATGTCGAGGAGTGCTTATAGCTCGAACTCCCAAATACCAACATGGCATAGATGCGTGTCACGCGTCCTTCAGATGGACGGCCTAGATAGTAAGCACTATTATAAAAGGGGTTGTCCCCCTTTATAGGCTCGCTTGATATGACCTGGGGCTAAGACCGTGGGCTCGGCGCCAAAGGTGCTTTAGGTGTTTCTCTGATCGGTGACTTCAACTGCAATGAACGGACACCTCCTTGAATCTCGAAACCCTGATCCCTGATATGCCGATTGGTAGCCAACTATCCCAATTGGATCGGACGACCCAGATTTGTCTTGAAATATGGGAGTTGTCCCCTGTGCTAAATTTCGGGCAACCTGGTAGCCCTAAAAACTCGATGACCGTCGATAAAATATGTAGGTGGATCTCAGCCTCTGACAGCAAAACTCCACCCGCTCGCTTGATGTGTCACTGAAAAAAGGATTCTCCCGTGCTGCGCTTGGGCGCTTCCTGCACAATGTGTAGACCTTGATGCTCTCGAGCCCAAGACAAGAATTATCGCTAACAACTTTGACTCTCATGTTTTTCGTACTTGATCATTCATGCTATGGAACACATATGTAACCCACCCTAACTTAAGAAAAAATGACGGTGCTAACAAAGACGGTGCAGGTAATTCGAAAGGTTGGAGAGATCACGTAAGTATCAAACCATCAAGCTTAGCAAGATTTACAGGTATGGACCTTTTTGGTTTCTTCATGCTTACATATTTATATATATTTTTTTGAGTATTGTTCTGTAAGCCACTTCTAAACAATTTGAATTTCGATTATAGGAAAGATCCCTCTACCTATCAAGAAAAATTGGCTCTGTAACCTCGCTGAAGAATCCAAGAGAAACTAGGTCCGGAGATCAACAATTTGATGAAGGATATCAAATTGCCCAAGTTCAACACATCCAATGACTTCATCGAATTGCGAGACATAGTCGAATCACATGCCAAGAAAGATTCTTCATGGGCCAAAATACTAGAAAAGGTGACTAACACAGCACCAGGAAAGGTACAACAATTTTTGGAACATCTGATCAGCACTTGGGTTGTGCTTCAACAGTTAAGTTCTAGTATGATCAAGTATCGAGCACATGTGGTGGATATCGGAGAAGTTTACACACTCTCAATGGAACAAAGTATATTTCCATGGGCTCAAACCTGCAAGGAGTTGTTCAATAGTTGGTCGGAGTATGAGAAAATTCACCCTTCAAGTGATATCTTGAGTTGACTATTAAAGAAACTGTTAGAAGAGGACGCCACGTGGTGAATTTTGTTTCACTTAAACTACACTTAGCCATTATTTTCAGTTGAATTTTATGTTATAAATAAGAGCATCGACCAATTAGTCAAGGGTCGATGGTTGCTGCAAGAAACTCTTTTTTGGTTTGTTAAGAACTATTTCCGAGCTAGCTTTAATTGAGAAGTCCTTCTGGACCAGAGACAAAGTTATTTTCATCAAATTCATGTGTGATTGGACATGAAGAAGAACTATTTCCTATCTCATATCAGGAATGATGCTGTAATGAGTAAGAGCAATTAAATCTATTTTCAAGTTATCTCGAGCAATGTTTTGTTGTTCTTTTCTTTAATGATGAAGATGAATCGTTGTGATATCATGTGATAGAGGATTAACTAGGTGGATTATTCTTCTTGCCTTTGTTTTATTGTATATGTGTTTTGTTTCTGATAATTAGTATCTCAGACAGTAATTGATGCTCACATGGTTAACGTATTATTACTAGTCATGTGGTATAGAATTGTCCTCTGCATGCTTTAGTAGTGGGTTATCTCAAGCTCAGCCTCTTCTCCAGTAGTTAAACTTAATTCTATTTTGTTTCCAATTTGGTTTATACCGACTTACAATCTTACTTCAGTCCCACCTAAGAGAAAATACAAAAAGAGAAAGTCCCAACTGAAGGAGACACCTTCGCAAGAAAACGTAAATCCCATCGATTAATTGGTCAAATCACAAGATATGGAGAACCATTCCACTATTAAACACTACAGAGTCTAATTGGGCCTCGGTGGCGGGTTTGGTTCCTGTTGTTGAACTAAAGGTATTTAGGACCCATCAACACTACTCACGATATAGAGTTAGTGAAAATTGTACATGCATTAAAAATGTAGATACATTACCTCATGGGTAATAAATTTGAGCTAAGGGCATACCATTGTGTTTTGAAACATTTGTTTGTCTAGCCAACACTAAATGTCAGACAAACTGGATGGTTGGAATTTTTGAGTGAGTATGACTTTGAAATTAAGAATATAAAAGGAAAGGAGAATCAAGTGGCTTATGTACTCAGCAGGAGATATCATGAAGTGCATATTATATCCATCAACATGTACGAGATAGATCTAAAAGACAAAAATTTTGCAGCGGCAAATTCAGATCAACAATATCTCAAAATAAAAGAAACATTACATCAAGGTAATTTTTCAGCTTAAATTTAATTATTATGAGCTGAAAGAAGATGAAGTTCTCATGTACAAAGGAGAGGTATATGTGTCAAATTCCAATGAGATGAAAAATGCAGTGTTCAAGGAAATTCATAATGTTAAATATGTTGGAAAATTGGGATATCATAAGAAAATTGTAGCTATAAGAAGCCAATACTTTTGGCCAAGAATGAAGTAAGAAGTGAATAATTACATAGCAAGATGTCTAGAGTGTCAGAAAGTGAATAATAAACATATGCATCTAGCAACACTGTTACAGCCATTACCCATTCTAGAATGGAAGTGGGAAGTTGTCATAATTGATTTTACTACAAAGCTTCCTAGAACAGTGAAGCAACATGATTCCATCATGGTGGTGGTGGATAAATTAACTAACACATTTTATTCCAGTGAAGAAAACACACAAGGCATCAAATATTTCAAATATTTACATGAAAGAATTTGCTAGAAAATATGGGGTGCCTAAGGAAATAGTTTCAGATAGATATCTAAAGTTCATGTCGAATTTTTGGAAGGGTTTGTTCAAAGGCTTTGGGAAAAATTTAAATCTTAGTACAATGTACCATCCAAAGTCAAATGGGAAAACAAAGAGGACTAATAGAATCATTGAGGACATGATTAGAATGTATGTGATGGATTAACCATCTAAGTGGGAGTATTATATTCATTTAGTTAAATTTTATTACAATAATGGGTATCGGGCCTCATTAAAAACGAGTTTGTTTGAAGCATTGTATGGCAATAAATGTAACACACTCGTGAGTTGGGATAGTCCAACATACAAAGAAAATGTTGGGACATATTTATTAAATTAAATGGAAGAACATATGAAAAAGATCAAGCATAAGTTAAATGCCACCCAGGGTACACAAAAAAGTTATTCCTACAAGAATAGAGTGTTTAGATACTTAAAAGTGGGAGAACATGTGTTCCTAAAAGTGAAGGAGAAAAGAAGTTCACTAAGATTAAGAAGTTTCCCAAAGTTGGAAGCGAGATATTGTGGAACATTAGAAGTGTTAGAAAAGATAGGGCCAATTGCATACATGATAGCATTTATTGCATCCATGATAGTGCATAATGCATTTAATGTGTCATTATTAAAGAAATATTTGCCTGAACCTAACCACATAATTGATTGGAATGTGATGTAGGTTGAGCACGAAGGGGATTTTCGGGTGAAACTAGTACGCATCCTGAACTGGAAAGTCAAAGTCATCAGGAACAAATCCATAGGGTTGGTAAAGGTTCAATGGACTTGTTATGTTCCTAATGATGCTACATGGGAGCATGAAGAAAGCATGCGCAAAGAATACCCAAACATTTTTTACAATTTTGAAGAAAATGGAATGGAAGACTCCATTTTGAGAAGTTAGAATTACGTAACCACATCTTAGAGTCCTATCCAACTACGTTGGGGACCCTGATAAAATAATGGCTCATTCCTTGGGTTAGACCTAATAAATGGATAGTACATCCCTTGGATTAGATTTGATAAATGAATGGTGCATTCCTTGGGTAGGTGAGTTGAGAGGAATAAGATATTATGGTTGGAATTGTTGTTGGAGTTGTGAATTTACAAAATTTGTTTTTCTAAGTATTGTGATGTAAATTTACATTTATGTATATCAACATAGTGTGTACTGAGGAAAATTCACAATTGTAGGGGAGGGGGAATGTAATAAACCCACTATAATCCCTAGTTTAATTAATTCTTAATGTAGATATAATATGTGGCTATGACCAAGCGATGTAATATGTGAATTGTATTTATAAATGTTAATAATAAAATGTGATATCAGTTGCTAAGGGGACATGGATAGAAATGGGGGTTGAATTAATCCACAAGAGATGGTAAGGTCTAGGATAATGGCCAAGAGAGGTTCTAAGGAGAATTACCCATGTATATTAATTCAACCCATTATCCTAAAATTTCTATTGGTATGTGAACCTTCTAATTTATGATTGAGTGTTCCCAAAGCCAATCATTGAATACATGTAATAGGGTGGGTGTGAGTGGTCACATCCAAAATTTATTGGGAACATGGAGGCTGAGTACAATCAGCTTAGGGAAGTGTGTGAATCAATCAAGTAAGACAAAGGAGAGGAAATTTGTATGGGTTGGGACAACAATTTTACACATTGAGTTTTGGGGCATGAGAAGCAAGGAGAAAGAAAGAAAGAGAGCTTGGAGCTAGTGCAGCCATGGAGGGAGAATTCTATAGAATCTTGGCATGTTTTTGGAGTGTCTTGGAGTTGAATACTAAAGAGACAAGTTCTTGGCCATAAAGAGTGAACTCTTCAATGATATGCACTAAAACAACAAGTGCTTGTTGTTGTTTGATGGTAGTCTTTCCTAGTAGTGAGTTCCCTTAAGTTCCCAATAGAGAGATTCCTAGATACATGTGCAAAAGAGACCTTGATAAATGAATGGGATGCCCGAGGGACTGGGATCAGTGAAGGAGTATATTCCTTGGGTTTGGGAGGTCAAGAGGAAGAGATTTGGTGGAAAATATGGATAGTTGTAGTAGAATATCAATGGGTTGCGAGTTTTATGAGTCGTGAGTGGATAGTGAGATTCCACCCTCTTTTATGGATTACTAGCCTCAAATTAGGGGTGACTGGCTGTTGAAATTTGGAGTAGTCATTCTATGTTTGGGTGGAATGTTCGTCCCAAGCAGTTGGTTGCAAAACTATTTTGAAAGATAAGTGTTTTATCTTGTTGTTGTGTTATTTTATGAGTAAAATCATTGTGCATGAACTTTGTGTAGTTGGAAATGATTTATATGTTTTTGTGTTGAATTATTAGAAAACATTCATATTGATTTTAGTATGTTGTAGATCCATCAAGTGAATGGTATCATAAAATAGTCAAATTTGTATGTAATTCATAGTTGCAATCTAAAGGAAATTATTTTGTTGTTAAAATTTAATTTTTTATGAGTATTTCACACTGTAGTGTCCCCCGGTTGGGTTGGTGGATGTTACAAAAACCACCAACAAAAACAACAAGAAACACTTTTTGATACAGTGCAACTCACCCATGAGTTCACTCTTCAGGATTGACAACCTAGATCTTCAATTTCCAGCTGCAAAATGCTCCAAAAACAATCCATCATGCTCCAGAATTATCCCAAACTCGTTGTTCCATATCCCAAGCTCTTCTCCCCTCTTCTCTACTTGTTGTTTCTGTAAAACTGAATGTGTAAAACTACTTGTTACTACCCATACAAATTTCCTCTCTTTCCCTAAGACAATCAACTACTCACTTTTCCCAATGTTGATTGTACCCTAGCCCCATGCTCTCCAATAACTATGGGAAGTGACTGTCACACCCACCCTATGATAGGTATTTAATGATTGGGCTCTCATACACTCAACTAGAAAATTGAAGTTTTCCCCAATTGATAATAAAATTCAGAAAAATGGGTTTGAATACCCATAAATTATTTCCCTTTGGTCCCCTCTTAAGAAATCTCTAGGAATCCCCCTCTCTTTTGGATTAATCAGCCTCCATCTTTGTCCATATCCTAGTAGTTGGTATTGTAAATTTTCAGACCCTAACCCAGTTTCAGTCTCGTTGATTTTTCAGCCAAAGTTAAATGCCAAACCCAGTTTCAGCATATGTTACAACACTGTTTCAACATATGTTTCAACACTGTTTCAGCATATGTTCCAGCACTATTTCAGCATATGTCTCAGCACTGTTTCAGCATATGTTCCAGCACTGTTTCAGCATATGTTCCAGTACTATTTCAGCATATGTCTCAGCATATGTTCCAGCACTGTTTCAGCATATGTCTCAACACTGTTTCAGCATATGTTCTAGCACTGTTTCAGCATATGTCTCAGCACTGTTTCAACATATGTTCCAGCACTGTTTCAACACTAGTTACAACACTGTTTCACCATATGTTTCAGCACTGTTTCAGCATATAAAAACTTAACAGAAAATAAACTTTAGAAATGAAACATGAGGATTCTGAACATCGTTTTCAACGCAGAAATAAAATATCAGCAGTATGCAAAACTCAGAAAATATAGACACAAAGATTTTCAGTCTAACTTCAACCCTGGAAAAACCCACAAGGGGAAAACTAGTGAGAGGGGGCTTTTATTATTTATGAGCTTCTGAGAAATTTCTTTTACAGCATATTCATCTTTAGAAATTTACACAAACTTATCTGAACATTCCTGTAGCTTTGCTCCTCGATTTCTGAACCATAAATCTGTACAACTGTATGGATGTCCCAGCAATTAATGCTGTACGGACTATCTCAAAATTTGTGCCAAAACTCTACTAAGACTGTACAGAAAACCCAGCATGAACAACTCCTTGTAAACCGTGCTATACGGCCCTCAAAATTTGTGCCAAACTATATGGACTGTACGAAAATACACTCAAAATTTTATTACAGTAGTTACCTTGATTTACGTGCCAATAAATGTTGTACGACAGCCTTGGAATGCATGCCAATACTCTCAGAAATTGCAGCTGTTGTCCTCCTTGATTTCTGTGCACATTAAATGTTGTATGACCTCCACAAATCCATATGGTACGGCCTGTTCTTCCTTGTTGTCTGCTGTCTTGAAATCCATACTACTCTTTGCCTTGGGATGCATGCTCTCCTTCATCAAATGCTGTCTCTTTTCTTCAGCTCGACCTCTCTCTTGCTCTCTCTTGTTCTCTCAACAAGAATGTTTGAACTACCCAAGAATGGGTGTGCCCTCTTGCCCTAGTCGACCTCATGAGGGAAGGTGAGGGGTTTTCTAATCTAACGGTTGAGATTAGATTAGATGGGTGGCTGAGATTTGGTATCTCTTCACTCACCCTCACTTTAATCATAAAGTTATCTTTTAATTTGCATCTCACAAATTAAATGACTAGGACCCACATTAGGCACTTTCTCCCCCTTAGGCGCCTAGGGAAGAGAAACACTTCCCTTGGTACTTTATTTTAATTAAAAATTTAACACTCCCTCATACCGAGGAAAGTGTTACTCACCACTCCAAGCTTGTCCCTGAAAAATACAAACTTGCCCATGTTAAATGCCTTGGTGAGTATGTCTGCAACCTGCTCCTCAGTAGATATGTATTGTAGCTCCATAGCTCCTCTCTGAACATAATCATGGATGAAGTGATACCGAATCTTGATATGCTTAGACCGGTCATGAAAAACTGGATTCTCTGAGAGTTTGGTGCAACTCTGATTATCACAGTAAATCACGGTAGGCCTCAACTGCACATCAAACAATCCCACCAGCATCTTACGAAGCCAAAGGGCCTCACAACTAGCCTGACTAGCTGCCATATACTCAGCCTCTGCCAAACTCAAAGCCATTGACTTCTGCTTCCGACTGAACCAAGACACAACTGCTGATCCTAATCCAAAGCAACACCCTGAAGTGCTTTTCCTGTCACTGACACATCTTTCCCAATCTGAGTCTATATAGCCAACCAGACGAACTCCATCTCCTCTATGATAGTCCAGACCATAATCTACCGTACCACAAAGATACCTAAGCACATGTTTTGTTTCCAACCAGTGCACTCTCCTAGGCTCCACCATGTACTGACTGAGAGTGTTGAAAGCAAAACAAATATATGGCCTAGTATTGACCAAATACATCAACAACCCGATCAACTGACAATACAAATTGGAATCCACCAACTGTGACTCAAAAGCATGAAGATTCTACCAGTTGGTAATCATGGGAGTGGTCATGGGCCTACTATATCCCATCTGAAATCTGCTCAGAATGTCACACACATACTTCCCTTATCCCAGGAAGATGTGGCCAGGCTCCTGCCAAACCTCCAATCCCAAAAAGTAATG
>JASDQU010350439.1:0-12178 GCA_032191745.1 Picea mariana
GTCAAGAGATGTTTGACTTCAGCAGACCAACTTTCTTCCTTCAAACTGAGTAAATGAGGTGTTTCAAGTGTCTCTGTGATGTCATCATTAAGGTGAAATGATCCGACAGTATTCACGACACTCTTATAACCAACTTATGACCTTTGCGACAAGTTGTATAGGAGTTGCGACACTTGCGACAAGCGAGAGGTATGTGCGACACTTATCCAGTTGAGTGATTTGGATGTGTAACAGCTTTAGCCCCCTTATCTTAGCCCCTTTTCTAGACTCTTATCCCCCCTTTCTGATTCTAGTGGATTGTATCCCCCTTACGCTTCTTGTCAGGATGGTCTACATGCAATCGTGTTTTCTTTCATTAATTTCAAGTGAAAATACAAAATAAAAATAAAAAAAATTCATTGGCCAAAATATGTTCATGTCTCACCAACCTATACACATACTTGTAATTACATTTCAACTGGGGTTCAGATTAGGGGTATTACATTCCCCTCCCCCTTATTTATGCATTGTCCTCAATACAACATATACATATGTACAAAAAAAAATTCAAAAATTTACAAAAAGATGTGGATATTCTACCCGCATAGCATGTCCATGTTCTGGGGTTGCTTCCTCGGGTTCGTACCAGGTCCATTGGACCTTTACCAGATTTATGACTTAATTCTAGAGTTGTTTTTCTTTCTGGTCCTAAATTCATATTGGTTGTACCTGGAATTCACCCTCTGGCTCTACTTGAATCACATTCCAATCAATGACATGATTAGTATCAGGTACATATTTTTTGAGTAAGGATACATGAAAAACATTATGAATTTGCATGGAATTTGGTAATGCAAGCATATAATCTACAGGACCAATCCTTTCCAGAACTTTGAATGGCCCACAATATCTTGCTAACAATTTTGAACAGTGTGCCAATCTTAGGGAACTTTGTCTTGCTTTTACTTTCAAAAATAAATGGTCACCTATTGAAATTCCCTAAGAGTTCTATGCTTATCAACATAAATTTTCTGCATGTCCGAGGCAACTTTCAAGTTTTGTTTTATCTTCATCACTTGATCCTCCATATCTTGGAGAAAATCTAGTCCAATTATTGTTCTATCAGTTGGATTGTCCTGGCTTATTGGTGTATTGCATTTCCTTCCGTAGAGTGCTTCAAATGGACTCATCTTCCTAAATGCTTGGTATCCATTGTTATAAGCGAATCGACCAAGTGTAGGTAATCCTCCCACTTTGATGGTTTATCCATGACATACATTCTTAGCATGTCTTATATTATCTGGTTAACTCTTTCAATTTTTCCATCTAACTCAGGATGGTAGGATGTGTTAAAATTTAAATTTGTGCCCAATCCTTTCAATAACTCTTTCCAAAAATTCGATGTGAACTTGTAATCCCTATCAAATACAATAGTCTTTGGTATCCCATGAATTTTGGATACTTCCTTCAAGTAGATATCAGTAATGTTGGTTGCCTTGTGATTTTCCTTCACATAAATGAAATGGGAAGCTTTGGTAAGATTGTCCACAACTACCATAATTGAATCATGTTGTTTGACAATCTTGGGTAGTTTAGTAATAAATTCCATGGTTACCACTTCCCATTTCCACTCCGGAATGGGAAAAGGTTGTATTAAACCTGTTGGGTGTCTATGCTCAACCTTGACTTTTTGACATTCAAGGCATTTGGCAATAAAATCTGCAACCTCGTTTTTCATGCCTAGCCAATAATAAATATTTTTGGCAGTTGTGATTGTCTTTTGGTATCATGGGTGTTGGAGTTACTTCACACACACCTAGGATTTCTTTTTCCTAAGTTGTTTCCTTTTTTATTAGTCATAATTAGTCATTATCCAGCCTCCTATAATTTAGGGGAGAATATTCCACTTGGAGAATATTTTCTTTCAGTTGACACTTTAGTTTGACTAGTTGAGTTGAGTTTAGATGTTGCATTGGGATCATCACCATGCTAATTCGACCTTGCCTTGGTTTCATCACCAGAGTGGCGCATTAGCCTTGATTCCTTTAGTTAACTCCTCACTACTCTTTGTTCAGTCAGTTAATTGAAGACTAGTTGACTAGTTAACTCAACTAGGTGGTAGTTCAGTCCCGTAACTGCCTGAGAGACTAGAATAAGTGGCAGTTCACTCCTGTAACTATTGGTGTGTGTCCATATCACTCTAGACCACCACTATGGTGCATTATTTATCCTCAAGTCTAACTCATTGATTTATACAAAGTATATCATGTGTAAATTATTCCTTATTCACAACGGTTAATGAGAATTCTTCCATTCTTTCTCTCCTTCTTCTTCCTTCTCCAATTCTCTCTGCAAATGTGTGTATTATTATTTATATAGATCTATTTTTTGCAGTTTCAACACATTTACATGGTATCAGAGCCAACAGACTGCTACGCAAAATCTACACCAAAATTCTTTGCAAGTACAAAAGATTGAAGACGACGAAAAGATGGAATTCCAAAAAGAATTCATTCTTACACCTTACAACTATTTTTCATGGAAGGAGAAAATAGACATACATCTCTGATCCAGAGGTTGCTATAGGTTAACCATGAATACAGATATAGAGCCAACATCAGCCATAGAAAAATCCAAGTACTTAAATCGCATGGATAAGGCACTTAGAACAATTTGCAGTCTTATTTCTCCTGATCTCCTTTTTCACATATCTTCCTGTAAGACTCCCAATGAAGCCTGGAAAACCTTGGACGGGATATTTGGAAAATGGGATGAGATGAGGGGACACATGTTGGAGGTGGAGCTGCTCACATTGGATCCAAAAAGCTTCGACAATATCCAAGATTTCTTTACAAAATTCAAGGATTTACTGTCGCAACTCAAAGCTTGCGGGGTTGATAAATCGTCGGAGGAGAAACAAATGGTTCTCACCATTCTCTCCAAGCTTGGTCCTGAATTATATGTATTATTATCCACATTCCATACTGTCAGATTCACCTCTGGAGCCACCTAGAAGATGCCTTCTCTTGAGGAATTTATCTAATCCCTGACACAAGAGAAAACCAAGCTCATCAACATGGGCACAATCAAAGACCCAAGGCCGCATGCACTCACTGTGCATGATGGATGCAAAAAATATCAGAAATATAAAGATAAAGATAAACGGAAATCTCTTGCACATCCGAAGAAGGAAGGGTACACAAAACCCTTCATCGATGCCTCTGGATCCAAAGGGGAAAAGGGGAGAAAATGGGAGAAATGCACGTACTGTCACAAAGGATTCCATTCGGAATCCGCATGCATGCAAAAAAAAAATAGATCTGATGTCTCAAATACTTCAACAAAACAACCTTAGATATCGCATCCCTGAGGGTTCCAAGAAGAAGAAAAATCAAAAAGATCTGAATTCCAAGAAAAGCAATTCTACCCATGCCTTGATTGCCATCAACTCCTCTCCCCATGCTTGGATCGTTGATTCGGGAGCATCACATCACATGGCTGCCTTAAAAGCAGTAGATTCTTCTTTGGATGCATGCAAAGGTCCTCCTATTCTGATGGGGGACAACTCTTCTGTCGAAGTCATCGGCAAAGGAAGGATTGAACTCACCAAACGAAGCTTCAAGAATGTGTTGCATGTTTCCAAGCTTTCTGTCAACCTTCTCTCTGTGTATCAGATGATGAATTCAGGAACTGGAAAGAAAGTCATATTCACACCAAATTCTGTGGACATCTACGACATGCAAACCAACTCCAGGGTTTCTACCGGTGAGGTAAATCATCAATCTAGATTGTATACATTTTCTGAATTCATTGAACCTGATTCTGCTTTACTGCTTACTCATGCTGATGAAAGTAGTAGGATATGGCATGAAAGGTTTGGACATTTGAATTTCAAATACATGCAACAGCTTAGAAAGCACGGATTGGTTGATGGTCTACCAGACATCCATTTCTCCAAGGGAGTGTGTGAGGGATGTGTTCTTAGGAAACACCATCAAGAGAAATTCAACAATGGAAAGTCTTAGAGAGCCTATGAACCTTTAGTTATGATCCATAGTGACCTTATGGGTCCCTTTCCACATCCATCCATAAGAAAAGTGAGGTTTTTTCTCATTTTTGTTGATGATTTCTCACGTTTTACTTGGATCTACTTTCTTAGTAAAAAATTCGAGGTCTTTCCACACCTCAAAGATTTCAAAGCCTTGGTTGAGACATAGTCCGAAAAGAAGATCAAAGTCCTCTGAACTAATAATGGGGGAGAGTATGTAAATAATGAGATCCATAATATTTTCCATGAGGTGGGTATCCNAGATCTGTCAAGGATAAGACCCCCTACAAGGCTTGGAGCGGCCTCAAACCGGAAGTGACCCACTTTCGCATTTTTGGTTCACGTGCATGGGCCTGGATTCCCTCTGAAAAGAGGAAGGCACTTGATCCACAGAGCATTGAGTGAATTTTTGTTGGATACCCCGAAAATGTGAAGGGATATCGGCTTATTCATATTTCCTCGGACCGGCTCATCATTGAGCGTAGTGTCCAATTCGAGGAAAGTGTCTCACATGTACCTCAAAAATCACATGCAAACACCTTCACTCTTCCACCTGTTT
Source organism: Picea mariana (assembly GCA_032191745.1). NCBI lineage: Eukaryota > Viridiplantae > Streptophyta > Pinopsida > Pinales > Pinaceae > Picea > Picea mariana. The sequence continues at coordinate 4,587 of JASDQU010350439.1, forward strand.
GAGATGATGAGCATACACATGCTGACTCTTCTTCAGATGAGATTTCTAATTCAGAGGACTCAGATGATTCATATTCAGATTCAGAGTCAGTACAGTCAGATTCACAGTCAGATCATCCAAATACAGTTGCATATCCAGAGCAGAGGCCCAAGTGGGCACAGACTACTCTTGAGGATGCAGGGGATCTTGTTGGTGATCCAGCCGATACTAGGAGGACTCGATATGATTTTGAGGAGCCACCTGTTGCACTCACTGCCACTAAACCATTTCCCTCAGGGCATCTTTTCTTGGTTCAGTCTTTTGATCCACAGTCTTATAGCAAGGCTATTGGAAATCCCTTTTGTGAATCCGCCATGTAGGAGGAGTACAATTCCCTCCTCAAGAACCAGACTTGGGATCTGGTTCCCCTTCCTTCTGGGATTAAACTTGTCAGATGGAGATTGGTCTACAAGACCAAGAGCACAATGGATGGAAAGATCAGCAGATACAAAGCCAAGCTTGTTTCCAAGGATTTCAGGAGGTTCATGGTATTGACTATGATGAGACCTTCACTCCAGTAACGAAAATGGATTCCATTCGATTGGTCCTTTCCATCACAGCAGCCAAGGGATGGGAAGTCCATCAGATGGACATGAAGAATGCATTTCTTCACAGTGATCTCTCTGATGAGATCTACATGGATCATCCCTAGGGATTTATGCAGGACTCATCTTTGGTATGTTTACTGAAGAAGTCACTTTATGGCCTCGAGCAGGCTCTGAAGGCATGGTATGCCAATATGGACTCCTACTTGTTGTCACAAAAATTTGTATGTTGTAAACCAGACCTGAATGTCTAAATGCTTAGGACGGTTGATTCACTTCTACTTTTAGTTATGTATGTCGATGACTTGTTGTTCACCGGGTGCTCGACTTCAACGATTGCTACAGTCAAGAGGATTCTACATGATAGGTTTTTGATGATGGACATGGGTCCACTACACTTCTTCCTTGAACTCAAGATCAGTCAGGATGCATCAGGCATCAAAATGTCTCAAGCCAAGTATGCACGAGATCTCCTTGAGAGATTTCACATGACAGACAGCAAGTCTTCTCCGGCTCCTTTCCTATCAGGATTCAAACTTCGGGATGGCGGGGAGACTCCACTAGTTGACAGCACACTGTACAGACAGCTAGTGAGGAGCTTGTTGTATCTCACACACTCCATACCAGACCTCTCCTATGCAGTTGATGCAGTTTCTAGGTTCATGCAGGAGCCGCATGAGCTACATTGGAAGGTTTTAAATCATATCCTTCGATACGTACAGGGAACCATCACCTTTGGGATTCATTATGTAGCAGACTCTATATTATATCTGATTTGGTTTAGTGATTATGACTGGGCTGGCAATAACATTGATCGCAAGTCCACATCTGGTTACTCACTCAGTCTTGGTTTCGAGCCTATATGTTGGTCGAGCAAGAAGCAAGTTGTCATTTATCTATCTTCAACCAAGGCAGAGTACAGAGGGGTATTTAACATAACCATTCAGGCTATGTGGCTACAACATTTTCTCACTGAGTTGGGCATTCAGTTTCATCGGTCGATCATCATCTGGTGTGACAACCAGAGCACTCTGAAGTTCTAAAGAGATCTAGTTCAAAGGCAGTGGACAAATCACATCGATATCCACATGCACTACATCCAGGACTTAGTACACGAGGGGATCATCAACTTACAGTTATGTTCTTCAGCAGAACATATGACAAACATCTTCACCAAGACCTTCATTGAGCAGAAATTCCATTCTATGCGAAGTCGTCTTAGAGTGAAGAACACATTTGCCTAGCAACTGTAGTTCTTCTTTTTACATACATTGTACCTTGAGGGGGGGGGGGGGTTTCCCCATGAGTTTTTCTCTCTTTCCTCACTTTATTTTTAGTGTATCTTTTGTACTTGGGTACCTAACATGGACTTGTTGCCGGGACCCAATCTTTATTTTCATCATAGTGATGTTCAGGGGGGGTGTTGGAATTACTTCACACACCTAGGATTTCTTTTCCTAAGGTTTTTCCTTTTTTATTAGTCATAATTAGTCATTATCCATTCTCCTATAATTTAGGGGAGAATATTCCACCTGGAGAATATTTTCTTTCAGTTGACACTTCAGTTTGACTAGTTGAGTTGAGTTTAGATGTTGCATTGGTATCATCACCATGCAACATTGGGATCATCACCATGCTAATTCGACCTTGACTTGGTATCATCACCAGAGTGGTGCATTATCCTTGATTCCCTGAGTTAACTCCTCACTACTCTATGTTTAGTCAGTTAACTGAAGACTAGTTGACTAGTTAACTCAACTAGGTGGCGGTTCACTCCCATAACTACCTGAGAGACTAGAATAGGTGGAAGTTCACTCCCGTAATTGATGGTGTGTGTCCAAATCACTCTAGATGACCACTATGGTGCATTGTTTATCCTCAATTCGAACTCACTGATTTATACAGAGTATATCATGTGTAAATTACTCATTATTCACAACGGTTAATGAGAATTCTTCCATTCTTTCTCTCCTTCTTCTTCCTTCTCCAATTCTCTCTACAAATGTGTGTATTATTGTTTATCTAGATCTATTCTGTGTAGTTTCAACACATTTACAATGGGTGTCCAGCCTAAGGTACCTTTTTCATTTATGATAAGAGCAGATTTTTCAACTCTTGATTATTTTGCACATGTGTTCTATTCTTGAACATAAGGATTATGTTATCTTTTAGCTCAAAATTCTCGATTTTCTACTGCAATTTTCTCGGTCGTATCTTTTCTTTCATTTCCTCATATGTCTAATCTATTTTTTCAACTTCTAATATTTTTTTTTGTAAATCAGGTTTGCACATGCTGATGGTTGTAGCATGTATCTCATGTGCTCTTTTGTTGAGTGGATCAGCCACCTTGTTCTCTTTACCCTTGATGTTCCTAATATCAAAGTCATATTGACTAAGGATATCTAACCATCTACTTTGCCTAGCATTTAGGGTTGGTTGTCCAAATAAATATTTCATCCCAACGTGCTATGTTCTCAATTCAAATTTCTTACCCATAAGGTAGTGCCTCCACATTTTTAGAGCATGAACAATGGTCGCTAGCTCTAAATCATGAGTGGCATACAATCTCTTGTGTTCCTTCAGCTTTCTTGATTCATAGCACACTACATGTCCATTCTAACTCAGGACCCCACCAAGCCCTTCTTTGCATGCATCAGTGCATACAACAAGATATTCATTAGGATCAACATTTTTTAGAATTGTTGCACTTGTCAATAAACTCTTTAAATGTTGAAATATTCTTTCACATTCAGGTGTCCATCCAAATTTCACACCTTTCTTTTGTAGAGATGTAATTGGGTGTGAAATTTAGGAGAATATTTCAATGAACCTCCTATAATAACTTGCTAGTCTCATGAAGGACCTCACCTCAGAGACATTTCTTGGTATTGGCCATTCTTCGATGGCTTTTATCTTGTCAGGGTCTACAACTAGAACTTCTTATGATATGATATGGCTCAAGTAATGAATCTGCCTCTGGTAGAAAGAAAATTTACTCAACTTAGCATATAATTAATGTTCTCTCAATACTTGTAGCACCATTCTTAAGTGTTGTTCATGTTCTTCTTCAGAATTGGAATAAACAAGGATGTCATCCAGGAATACAATGACAAACTTGTCCAAGTATTCTCTAAAGATACCATTCATTGAACACATGAAAACAGCTGGTGCATTTGTCAATCCAAATGCTACCATTGTAAACTCATAGTGGTCATACCTTGTTCTAAAAGTAGTCTTACTAATGTCCTCTTGTTTTATCCTCACCTGGTGATATCCGGATCTCATATCAATATTGGAAAATACCTTTGCATCTCTTAACTGATCAAAGAGGTCATCTATCCTTGGCAGAAGATATTTTTTCTTCATTGTCACCTTATTTAGCTACTTGAAGTCAATGCAAAGCCTCAAGGTGCCATTGTTACACATCAAACTTCCACACCTAGGTACCTCGCCCTAAGTGTTGCAAGTGTCATAAAAGTGTCATATGCACCTTGCTAAGTGTAGCATACACCTCGACGCCATGAAATAGAATATGTCAGATTCCCTAGTCAATGTGGAGGAGAAATATATTATATGAAGCTCAAAATACTATGTGCACATGAATTATTATTAATATTCATGAAAAGGAAATAAATTTAGTGTGAGAATCCACCTCACATTTGGTTTCCTATTTTTTAGGGGAGGTTGAGGATCTCATGGATGGTCGAAATATTTCCTCCTTAAAATCCTTGAGAGATATTTCCTCCCTAAAATATTTAAGAGATATTTTCTCCCTAAATATCTTGGAGATCCCATTTTAGTGGATCTAATGAGTGATCCTCTCCATGGTGGTTAAGCCTCCAAATCATATATAATGAGGGATTTCCATGGATAAGGGGGGAATATTTGAGGTATCAAAATTATGATCTTGGGAGAAATCTTTTGGTTATGATCTTGGGAGCATCATGCAAGAGTTGGACAAGGATAACTTGGAGAGGTTGTTGCAACTTCATCTATAGATTGTAAGTATCTCTTTAAAGTTCTCATTAATATTATTTGGCCTATTCCCTTCAAGATTGTGTATTGTTTCATATGATTGTCAATCTTGATAAATGAATTTCATTAGTCTAATCTTGTAGAGTAGAGTATAGGTTCTTTGTCTTTTGTGTTCCATTGCATTGCAGGTATTGTGTGGTGCTGAAGAGTTTGGTGATCAAGCTCAGATCAGAGGTAGTGAGGACGAACTATGGAATAAGGTGCATCATATTTTCTTCCTTCTCTTTCACTTTCTGATTAGGTAATTGAATTCACATGGATGTTAATGTCCATTTGTATGTTTTATTTCTTGGTTTTAGGGTTCTAGAATCCAAGAGGATATTCACATGTCTACAGGGGGATTTTTCTATAACAGAAATTAGTGAATCCACTCGGGAAGGAAATTGACTTGTCTTTCCTTGGATACTATCCACCTTTTTCCCACTTTTAGATCATTTTTATTGTTTGTTCCTGATCTATTTCCTTTCTCCCCTCTTCATTGACAATTTCACAAAATTCTGAGAATTCTAGGAAAATATTTCTGAGTTTTAAGCCTTTGTTCTAAGTTTCTGGGAAGGGTAGCGCTCCCCTAGAGTGTATATCAAAACGTTGATCTGTAATAAATTATCCCCTATAGTGTTTATAATCGTTCTACAACACTCTGTGCATTTGAAAATAGGAGCATTGATCTCCTTCTTTGGTGATTTCTGCCCTTTTCTGCTCAGTTTTTCCTAGTCTATCTAGTAGAGATTCTTACCCAGACTCTGTACTTTGGATTGTGGCTTTGTTTGGTTTGAACATTTGGTACTTATCGCTTATTTTGTTGGATTTTTTGAGCTTGCAACCTTTACCAAATTGTGAGATTGATTCTCCTTGTTTTTCTTGGTTTGGTTTGAATCTTGCGAAGTTCTTGGTTATCTGACTAATTGAAAAGGTGTGCAAAGGTTTGTTGGTCTTAAGTTGCTTTTAAAATATTTCCTTTTTGAATGATTTGAGACTTTATGCTTACCACAACCTAGCTTGGATTTCTTTTTCTTGCTTCTTCTTTTGTCAAGACATTTGAATGATTCCTCTTTCTCCCTATTAGTTTTTGGATTCTTCTCTAAACTTTCTTGTTTTCCTTGAGTGCTTGTCGATTTTCGAGTCCTCGATTGAGTGATTTATATTCTTTTAGTTATCATTATTCTGTGGATACATGCTTTGTTTGAAATCTTTTTTTCTTCGTGTCTTTTATATCTACATTCGACTCTTTCATTTTGATTGAAAGCAATGGAGTGTTAAAGTATTTGCATTTTTTGTCTTTGTGTATTAGAATCAAACAAAGAAGATAGTTGCATTCTTTCTTTTGGGTAGTGTAGATAACTAGATTGCATTTAGGAATTGGGTGTTTTTGTTGAATAAATTTTAACCTCTTCTCCATCCTGTATGTAGGATTCATTGAAGAAAAATATTTGCATCTCATTTTTCAGCATTCTTTTGGAGTCGATTCTACAACATCATTAGTTTCATTTTTGCACCCTTGAGTAAACAACAGCCCTAAAATGAAGCGCTTATAAAATTGACCAGACACTTTATATTTTCTAGTAGCGAACCTACATCATCAAGTGTAGGGCTTTGAAATAGGTTGTGAGGATAACTTTCCAAAGCCATCATACAAACATAGAATCTTGTGCTAGGGAGTGGTAAATCCAATTGTTCGTATAAGCATAGCTGGGATCCCCCTCTCACGCAGGGGTTATGAACGAGGTCATGTTCGAGAGAGTAACAAACATTATTCCTCTGAGGCTTAACCATTCGTAGTAGTCGGATCGTATATTGGGGGTTCTTCTTGAGGTTCAATTGTCTTCATTTGGTCTCGGAGCTTCGTGAATTCAGAATCCGTTCAGGGTCCTATAGATTTTTACCGGTCCACTTATCCTTAGTTCTCTTGATGGATTTCAGACTTGATATCCTGCCCATATGTTTAGACTCGATTGTCGATTGTACCCTCCTATAGGTTGACTACAAGTTGGTGTTTTTATTTTCCATAATATTTAGGGTCCTTACACGAGGTGACAGTGAAGGGGAGTCTTTGTTGTACCTAGGTCAGATGTTGGTCAAACTCACTCGAGCTCCTTGGAGAGTACACCCACGGGTAAAACCGTGTGGGAACTTGCACCAAGGAGTAAGTCCTTTAAGAACGTCTCCAACATAATTGATCCACCCGCTTTATCTCATCCCCTTCCTTATTAATCTTGCGATGTTAGATTTCATCACCAACTAGTGGTTTCATTGTGGAAAGGTTTGTTTGATTGTTTGTTTCTTAGATTTGTAGTGTGTGTTATTTTTTTTCCTTAGTGGACTTTAGTTTGAGTCAGTTTCAATGGTGTCAACTCCTAGGAGTACCAACGGAGGAACCCCTTTTCCTGGGGAACCTTTATCCTTTCCTTCTTTTGGAAATGTTGGTCCTCTGTGCATTTCCACACTAAGTCTTCTCCGACTCACGATCGGATTATCGGTTTGGTTGTTCCCCACTCCACTGATATTGAATCTTACCAGTGCTTCGAATGCACCTAGTACTTCAAATATAATCACACCACCCACACATCGACCTTTCTCCGTCTTCACCCGTCGGGTCTCCTTCCCTTTCTCCTTCTTCACCTAGTGAAAGCTCTAAAGTCAGTAGCTGGATTGATAAGAAAAAGAAGAAACATAAAGAGAAGAAGAAGAAGAACCAAAAAGGGACTTGTTATCACTCCAAGAGTCACCCTAGACTTTAAATCAGGTGAGCTTGGTAACATACAAAGAATTCAAATTTTAAAGTTGAAAGATAAGTTTTAAAGTCATAGGGATTTGACCATAAGGACAATTAGATCCATCTACTGTACACATTCCAAACTATATCCTTCAACAAAAGTGGCCTTATAAATTTTGGATCAAACAATAGGATTGATAAATGAATCAGTAAAAGGAAAATTGTGATTTGAACCTGTCAGAGTGTTGTTGGGTGTTTTT
>JASDQU010350440.1:19346-31561 GCA_032191745.1 Picea mariana
TCACTGCACCCATTGCCCAAACATCCCCATACCATCTCATGCACTTAGATGACCTAAATTGTTCTTCACTTGGAAACATCCCACATCCAAGGAGAATTATCCCAATAGGACATCTAAGTGCATGAATGGGCTTGGAAACACTTGCATCCATGGAAAGGTACAACTCATCCTCTTAAGAGGCACCCACAGGTAATCCATACATTTCCCTGTCATCACTGCACCCATTGCCCAAACATCCCCATACCATCTCATGCACTTAGATGACCTAAATTGTTCTTCACTTGGAAACATCCCACATCCAAGGAGAATTATCCCAATAGGACATCTTGAAATCCTTTCCAAAGCTGGCTTGTAGAATAGAATAATGCCTTTCAGAACTTGTCTGGGAAAGGGGGGTTTTATGCACATGTTTAGATAATTTGATTATTATATGTGATTGACATTGTTATGATCCTTGTGACTTATGAGCCCGTGGAGGGCGTACTTGTTGTTGTTGTAGGACCATGCCTGACGAACATGAACACATGGAGAGATGATTAGCTCATACCTCCATAGGGATAAAATCCCACCAGATGGATGCTAAGACCCGAGTCAGGGGAAGACAAATACCATAGGCTTTCACGAGAGAGAGAGGAGGACGTTCCACCAGAGACATCCTGGCAGGACTGGATCGAGGGGGGTCTTTCCCTTCCACCATCATGTTATCCCTTGAAGGCCTTTGACATCATCATTCAGAGCCTTGGCATCACCCAGTTGATGCCCCCATCTTGAGGACGACATTGGTTAGCACATGTGGTAGTTCCAGAGGGGTTTTGAGCCCCAACGTTCCACTTGGAGGGCCAACGTTTCAGCAAGGAAGCTAACGTTACCCTAGGAGGGGCATGATGTCACCCTAAAAAACTCAAATTAGGGTTTTATTTATCAAATTTATGTAAAATTGGATTTTCTCATGTAAACTGGCCATGTCTACATTTTTGACCTAATTTTGTAATTAAAGGTCATTTTCATTTTATAAATAAGGGATTTTTCCCTTGTATTTTTTCATCATTCATTCACTCACTAAGTGAGATCTTAAATTCGGCTCCTTTGAAGTTTTTTGGCTGAAATTAAGTGGTGTGCAACTTTTGGAGGAGGCTTATGTTGGTGTTTTTTGGCATTTTTCTTGGTGGAAAGTCTTCAACTAGGCTAATTGATAGATTATTCTTGGTGAATGTATGTGAATTTCTGCAATTCTTCTTTAATTTGAATGGTTATAGTACATTTAATTTGAATTTTTTCCAAGATTATGAAATTGCTAGTTTAAAACCTTAGGAGATCAAGCACATGTTATTGTATTTGTCTTATTAGCTTTTCACCTACTAGATTGTGCCATAAAGCCTATCCTTTGAAGCATTGTGCTAGAGCCCTACCATTGTAGCACTCTAGCATAATTTGCTTCATCAAGACATTATTTACTTCAAGATTGAGCTGAAGAAGAAGGAAAACTACTAGGGCCTAGGGTTACCTACTTCCTAGTAGGCGTTTTGTTAGGTAGTTAGAGAGGTAGTGGAGACCATTCAATAAATGGGTAGTTAAATATAATAAATGTAAGATAACTTCTTAGAAGGTTCTGCTTCTAGAAGATTCCTCCTCTATAATGTTCTTAGGTGATGGTAGCACTATATAAAGGGGTTCAATCAATGCGATGGTTTATGAAGTGAAGTATTGTATTTGGAGCGAAAGAGCATTAAGAGGTTTCCCCCTTGAAGAGGCAAGTGAATAGAAGAGGATACCTTCCATAATAGGATCCATTGTATGGTGTTTCCCTACCTCAAGGGTTTCTATAATAAGTGTGGTTTCTTCTATATTTCTCTATGGATCTAATGTGTATTCAATATTTGTGATGATTATATTTTTATATCTACTCATGTACTTAACAAGTGGTATAAGATCACTTCCCTTGGTAGGAAGTGTGGGAAAATATTTTTATTTTTTGCAAATTTCGTTTTTAAAAAAAAAAGAGGGTCACAACATTCTAGACGATTTTTGTCGGTTTTGGTGAAAAAATTGCAAAAATTGGTTGTAGATATGAATTATTCTCAGAAAAACACCTAAGTTAAAAAAAAACATCCATTTGAAATAGAGTCTAAAAAGTCAAGTTATTTGCATTTTAAAATCTGCAATTTTCAGGGTTTTTTCCATGGACAACCGCGTGATTTTTATGATTTCTATAGCAGCTGGGGCTGAATTTTTTTAAAAAAATTGCAGATCTAAGTTCCTCTCACAATTTCACCCAATTTCAAAAACCTAATCGTCCAAATCAGAGCTATGGAAGTGAAGATATCATTGATTTAAAATCAACTATGTTTTTGGGTTTTTCGTGACGACGAGGGGACTGCAACATTCATAAGTTTTCATAGGGTGCTCAAATTTCTACCAAATCAATGACATTGCATAAATATTTTTAAGAGATTTCTTTTGGTATATTGTATGTGGCATTTCCAATGGTTATTCCCTCTCAAACCCTCAAAAACATTATACATATGACTAAAGCATTCAAAGTCCAAATGTTTGACACATTGGATGACCTTGGAGATGGCCTCAAGTAATCATTGCATGACCTTGCAGATGGCCTCAAGGATAGTTTTCATAGTATTCAAGATTCATTGGCTAACATGCATGAGAGAGATATTATGGCAGACATCAGAGATGAATATAATCAAGAAGTATATGCTTGGTATGATTTTGAGGTCGATCGTGATGATTGGTATATGGATAGTTGTCATTTCTGGCATGACAACCACTTTCATATTGTAGTTGATGACTCTAATCCACCTTCTATAGAGAACATAAATGTGACAAACCGGGAGGCAATGATTATTACCAGTGTCCATCCTGCATCTTCTACAGTGGTATTATTCCTTCGAGATTCTGCTACGACCCTTTTCCACTATGTGGATGGATCTTCTTATTTGGATCCACATGGCAGGTGTCAGTCTTTGGAGCATAATTTTTAGTTGGTTATTGGGTTCTGAAATATTTCGTGAGGAGTTCACATGAGCACTTGGACATGAGACCCGAGTTTAAAATGGTGGTTGAACTACTTCAGCATGGTGGCTTTCCTTTCTACATGGGACCTTGGTTCTCCAATATTCTTCAACATTATGGTCCACAATTATCAATGGGACCCTAGTATATGGTTGTCCACCCTCATAACAAGTGTTGAGGACAACACTTTCATAAGGGGGATGAAATGTTAGGTAGCTAGAGAGGTAGTGGAGGCCATTCAATGTAAGGTAGACTATATCCACTATATTATTAAATATGGCCCACTATGGTAGTTAGATATAATAAATGGGTAGTTAGATATAATAAATGTGAGAGGAATTCTTAGAAGGCTACTCTTATAGATGATTCCTTGTGTAGAATGTTCTTAGGTGATGGTAGCACTATATAAAGGGGTTTAACAATGTAATGGGATATGAAGATAAGTATTGTATTTGGAGCGGAAGCTCATTAGGAGGTTTCCCCCTTGAAGAGGCAAGTTAATAGGAGAGGATCCCTTCCATAATAGGATCCATTTTATGGTGTTTCCCTACCTCAATGGTTTCTGTAATAAATGTGGTTTCTTCTATATTGCTATGTGGATGTAATCTGTATTCAGTATTTGTGGTGATTATATTTGTAGATCTACTCAGGTAGTTAACACGTTTTCCTTCTAGGGTTTTTTGGTTGAGGTCTTGTGTTACCAACACCTCCACCATCATCCCTCTTGTCCTTATCTCACACATTATCATTTTATTTCTTCAAGATTGCTACTGCTAAAAGTGTCTCCATTATCCCTAAAAACACTGATCTAGACCTTACGTTTGATTGATTGATGAGAACAACCTTCAAATCTTATACCTCAAGCTATTTGCTAACACTTCCTAACCCTAGATTAGACTAATCTACTAGACTTCTTGTTGTTGTTACAAAATTAAGCTACAATCACATATTATAGCAGTAAAAGCTCCTAAAATAAATTGATAAATTTGATTTTTACATTGCCTCTTTAGCTTCCGACAAATGCTAGCATAGTATTATTATTCGAGTATCATTTTCAGTCATTTTGAAGCTAGTTTAAGGCATTGATTGTGAAGCCATTATCATATATACATTGTTGTTATAGATTTGTGTTTTCTTTGATCTTTTATCAAATTGTTTCTTTCATTGACAAGTCCAAGGTTTTATGAAGCACTAACATAAAATTGTACTTGCAAAAAATAGTTTTTCTTGTTGCTTTGTTCTGGGCAGGTACACTCAAGGATACCATTGCTTCATTTAATGAGACTTTGGGTGAACCGCTTAAATTTCCGTGTCTTTTAATTCTGTGTGACTATGCTTGGCTTATGATATTTGTGTTTCTGCATTTACAAATATAACAAGTGGTATCAGAGCAGGTTGGAGGAGAGGGTGTCGAGGGCGTCAAATTTTAGAGACTAATTTCATAGGAGGAGAAGCAGTTCCATCTTTGTTAGGTGCGTCGATTTCCACATCATCGCAGGTCCCTCCTCTCGAAGGGTGCATTGTCGATTTCCTCAAATTGTCGCGATCCAGCTATGTGGTACAGTGTGAAAACAACCCAAAATCCTCATGGTCTAGCTATGTAGTACAGTGCAACAACCCTTTAAAGATCACCGCAGTCCAGTTGTATCAAGACGTGTGACGACTCCTTAAAAACATTCGCATGGAAACATTCACATGGATGCAAATAAAGTGTGGATCATGAAAACATATGCATGGTGTTTGTTTTAAGTAAAGGTATGAAGTTATGATGTTTACCTTTCATTAAAGAATGATATATTCTTTTAAAATAATCACATAAGAGTGGAGGATAATTTAATAGAAGGTGAGGTGAATATATTTATAAAGAATAGTTTAATCTCATGGGTGGGTGCTTTATAAAATATATTTGAGGTGGCCTTTTTTATATATTATTATAAGGTTTTTTGGATTAAACCTTTTAAAATTATTGTTCAACATTAAGTAAGATCATTCCTCCACATAAATGCTTGGTTTTATAAGCAGTGGTTTTTTGGAATTTTTCTTTCTGCTAATGGCGAAAACTCAAAGTGCTAAATTCGAAATCAAGAAGTTCAATGGAAAGAACAATTTCGAGATCTGGAAGGTTAATATGCATAATCTGATCATGCAACAAGGCATGGTGAAGGTGATTTTGGGAAAAACAAATCAACCCGCGACCATAATAGATGAAGACTGGGATGAAATTTATGCGAGGGCACTAAGTGCCATATGCCTGTGTTTGGATGATGATGTTTTGTTCAACATTGTTGCGGAGAAGACAACAACCAGTTTATGGAAGAAGCTGCAAAGCCTGTACATGATGAAATCCTTCTCGAACAATATCTTTCTGAAAATACAATTGTACAATTTGTGCATGAAGGAAGGTATGAAAATAGTTGATCATTTAAATACTTTTAATACTCTCTTAGTTCAGTTGACCAACATGGGAGTAAAATTCGATTTTGAAGACAAGGAAATTACATTATTGTGTTCTTTTATCGCGTCATGGGATCACTTTGTTACCTCTATTAGTTTCAGCTCAACATAAAGTATTGAGTTTGATGTTATTGTTGGAGCACTACTATCTGAGGAAACAAGGAAGAAAACCAATTCAAAAACCTCTACATCTGAGGTGATGATGGTCAGAGGAAGACCTAAAGAAAGAGGATAGGGTCAGAGGGATTTCTCTCGGTCAAAGTCAAAGGGAAGAAAGAGAAAACTTAAGTGTTGGTTTTGTGGCAAATCGGGACACCTGAAGAAGGAATTTTGGAAGCGACAACAAGCCTCCAAAGACGACCCTCCAAAAGAAATGAAGGAAGAAAATGCAACTGAAACAGGTTCAACAACAGGTTCAAGTATGACTGATGAAGTTTTATCAATTAATATTGTTTCACGTCATGATCAACAGTGGTTATTAGATTCCGATGCTTCAAATCACATGTGTCTTCATAGACACTGGTTCATTACTTACGAGTCTATATATGATGGAATAGTTTACATGGGAAATGATATCTCATGTAAAGTTGTGGGAATTGGTAGCATTTGAATTAAGATGTTTGATGGAACTATTAAAATACTAACTGATGCGAGACATGTACCTGAGCTCAAGAAGAACCTAATTTCTTTGGGAGTCTTAGACACTAGAGGATATAAGAGTATTATTCAAGGTGGAGTTATGAAAGTCTACAAAGGAATCTTACTGGTTATGAAAGAGAAGAAGGTTGGTAACCTGTTTCTATTAGAAGGAAGAACTGAGTCAGATCATGCGACAACGGTATCTAAGAAAGATAATGATTATGTTCAACTGTGGAATCAAAGATTAGGCCATATGAGTGAACAAGTATTAAAGGTATTAACTGATTACAATTTGCTTCCTAGTCTAAAGTCTTTAAAGTTAGATTTTTGCAAGCACTGTATTTATGGAAAACAGAATAAGCAGAGATTTAAAGCCGAAAGACACACCATTGAAGGAATCCTTGATTATATCCATTCTGATGTTTGCAGACCATCCCCTACTGTTTCATATGGAAGATCATCATATTTTGTAACTTTATAGATGATTTGTCTAGAAAGGTTTGGGTCCATATGTTGAAAGGAAAGGCTGATGTATTTACTGTTTTCAAGCAGTTTAGAGATTTAGTTGAAAAGAGCATTGGTAGGTGCATTAAATGTTTAAGAACTGATAATGGTGGTGAATTTACGTCAATGGAATTTGAGAACTATTGCAAGGAGTTTGGGATTTATAGGCATAAAACCATTACCTATACTCCTAAGAAAAATGGAGTTGATGAACGCATGGAAAAGACTCTTCTAGAGAGATCAAGGAGTATTCTTAGTAACGCCAATTTGCTACAGGAACTATGGGTAGAATCAATAACTACAACTTGTTATCTCGTGAATTGATCACCATCAACAACAATAGAATGCAATATTCTTGAAGAGGTATGGGAAGGTCACCCTTGTAATTATTCTAATCTTAAAGTTTTTGGTTATGAAGCCTATGCTTTAATTCCAAAACATCAACTTTCTAAACTGGATCCAAATAAAAAAGGCTTATCTTTGTTGGATATGGTGATGGTATTAAGGGGTACAGGTTGTGGGATCCTACTTCCCACAAGATCACCATTAACATAGATGTAATATTTGATGAATCATCTCTCATCAAATCATATGAAGATGTTAAAATGAAACAGGAAGAAGTACATAAGTATCAACAGATTGAGTTTGAAACCTGTTCAAATACAGATGAATGTGAACATAAACAAGTTTATGAAGATGTTCATGAATAGTTTCATGCAGAGGAAGACATGGTTGATGATAGCAATCAACATAATGTGGATGAGCCACAAACTTCCCTAAGGAGGTCTACGCAGGTCAGAAATCCTCCAAGAAGGTATGATGATTTTGTTTTGTCAGTTTCTTTAAGTATTAATAATGATGATCCTTCGTGCTATCAAGAAGTTGTGAAGGGTTATAATGATGATAAATGGAAAGAAGCAATGAAGGATGAAATGGAGGCATTAGAGAGGAACGATACATGGGACCTGGTAGAACTTCCAAGAGACAGAAAAATTGTAGGTTACAAGTGGGTCTACAATCTGAAGAAGGGTGTTGATGATAAGGTGGAAAGGTACAAAGAAAGGCTGGTTGCGAAAGGATATAATCAGAAAGAAGGTATTGTCTTTCATGATATTTTTTCACTAGTTGTTAAGTCTGTTTCAATTTGAATTGTGTTAGCATTAGTTGCATTACTTGATTTGGAGTTGGAGTAGCTAGATGTTAAAACTGCATTCTTACATGGATATTTGGATGACAAAATTTACATGGAACAACCTGAAGGGTTCGTTCAGAATCACAACAATAATTTTGTTTGCGGGCTCAAGAAATCATTGTATGGTCTGAGGCAGTTGCCCAGAAATGGTACAAGAAATTTTACTCTTTCATGGTGAGCCAGAATTATACAAGGAGTGATTATGATCATTGTGTCTACTTTAAGAAATTTAATAATGGCATATTCATTATCTTAGTATTGTATGTTGACGATATGATTTTAGCAAGCAAAATCATAACTGAGATCAACATGTTAAAGGCTCAGATGGATAGGACGTTCGATATGAAAGATCTAGGAGAAGTAAGGCAAATTTTGGGCATGGAGATATTCAAAGACATGAGGAATAGTAAGCTTTGGTTGTCACAACATAAGTATGTTGAGAATATACTTTTGAGGTTTCGTATGAACGATGTGAAACCAATTTCAGTCCCTTTGGCTTCCCATTTTAAGATTTCTTCAAGTTTGTGTCCTAGTAAAAAAGAAAAAAAGGAATATATGTCTCGAATACCATATGCTAATGCAGTAGGAAGTCTAATGTATGTGATGGTTAGTACAAGGTGAGACATTTCACATGCAGTTGAGTTTGTCAGCAGGTATATGGAAAATCCAGGTAAAGAGCACTAGGCAGCAGTGAAATGGGTGCTTCGGTATTTGAGAGGCACAAGTGATTACTGTATCACTTATAACAATGGTTGTGAATTAGTCTGTGGATATGTTGATTCTGATTTTGTAGGTGATTTGGACAAGAGAAGGTCGAATTCAGTGTATTTCTTTACTCTTGCAGGTGGAGCTATTAGTTGGACATTGTTGCTTTATCCACTATAGAAGCAAAATACGTAGCTGCTTCACATGCTTGCAAAGAGGCAGTTTGGTTGAAGGTTTGTTTGGTGAGTTTGGAAGGATGCAGGACAAAGAAAAGTTACTTTGTGATAGTCAAAGTGCTATTCACTTGGCTAAGAATCCAACCTACCACAGTAAAACAAAACATATACCTATCAAGTACCATTTTTTAAGACAGGTCATCGATGAACATGGAGTCTCTCTTGAGAAAGTGCATACAAAAGAGAAGTTCGTAGACATGTTCACAAAACCAGTACTGTTAGAGAAACTACAATGGTTATTGGCTTCTCTTGGCTTGCAGAAAATGTGATGAACAAAAGGAAGGAGCAAGGTGTCAGGTTAATTGTTGTCAAGGTGGAGATTGTTGGAAACTGGTGACAATGAATTGCTCCAAGATTAAGATTTTAGATCCTATAATCATGTGTTGGTTGTAACCAATAAGACCAAGTTAGAATATGGATGAGATTGCATTTAATAATCAATTTTTCCTGTGTAAATGTATATAAATTCATGTAATCCCCTAGAGGCAGATGAGCGTGAGTGAGATGAATGGGTGATCTATTGTAATCTCCATGATCTGAATAATAAGACAAATGATACCTCTACTTGGTGGATGTAGCCCAATGTTTGGGTGAACCATGTAAATCTCTGTGTCTTTTAATTCTGTGTGACTATGCTTGGATTATGATATTTGTGTTTCCGCATTTACAAATATAACAAATTCTTCAACAAATCGCTTCAAGTTGCTAGTTGGCATCTGCTTTAGGAATTGAGAACAACAAAATAAAAGAATCGATAACAATGCACTTCATTTCATTACTTGAGAGCACCTGCATTAAAATTCAATTCCAAGTTAAAGAAAAAAAAATCGCATCCTCAACCACCTCAGAACAAATTTATGTGTAACTAGATAAAAAATATGAAGCCTATATATAGATGGATAGGAAACAATGTGACAAGAGATTAAACTCTGGACGACAATATTTTAAAAACTATTGTACATTGGACTTGGAAGTAGAGTATATATTTAATCATAAAAATTTTCAGTATTATCAAACAAGATATTAATGATAGATAGGCCTATGAATGGAAAAGGATAATATTGCATATGCGTCTTCTCCATGTTTAGAGAAGTCTACCAAGGATTTCAAACCGATATACAATGCTCTGGACTACTATTTCAACATTCTCTTGACTACCTGTTCCGATTGAAATTTGATACAATTCCAACAAACAAACCAAAAAAATAATCAATCTAAAACGTATATTAAAGTTAAAGCAACACCGACAGGTAGAAAAGATTCTATAGAGGTTAGTTGATTACATATTTGTTATTTACTCACAAGAAGTCGCAATATTTGTCAACTAAGGAGAAGTACAGAGCTGCATTAAGGATTTCAAATAGGTTGGAGTTAATGTTAATGTAATTATCAGATTTGGTTTGCGTTTGTTAGAGATATTCTCTAAACCTCTCTTCTGAGATATTTTCTCAACCTTTCTTCTCTTCTAAGATATTCTCTCATCCTTTTTTCCTAATTTGAATCTCACAACAACTCAAAAAAACCTAAATAAATACATAAACCTAACTCAAAAAACCCTATATAAATACATAAACCTATGAACTCCAAATAGAGTGACTCTCATTGACTTTCGATTTAATTCAATCTGTGTTTGTCTCCCACCAGAAGTCGAGGATGGGATCTACAAGATGTTTGTATATACTTTCCATTAGGTTTATTTTTTGTCAAAGCCTTTTTCCAAGATGCCAAGGATCGGTTCTACAAGATTTTAGCAGAGAATCTATCTATGCGCTCTACAAGATGTTAGTAGTGAATCCCATTCATCTTCCATATTTTTCCATGTTGTAATACGTGAGCTGTAATGGTGCAACATGGGTACTTACACACACTGTAGTGGTGCAACAGGCATATGTACGTGGTCAATAATAGTGCAGGGCACGTACATCTTCTAAAAATTGTTTTTTTAAGAAGAGTTAGTCAACAGTGCTCTAAAAATTTGTTTTTTTAAGAAGAGTTAGTCAGCAGTGCTTTGGCAAAAATTGCAAGTAAGAGGGCCAAGCCCATGTATGCATGTGTAGAGAAATTTTGGGTTATAACATAGAGGCACCGAACAATCTACTAAGTTCGTGGTTATTTCATGATGATTGTGTACACAATAAACAAATAAAATAATGATGGTTTTAATCGATAGTTGCACCAATTATGCCATTGAGCACAAACTGATCAGAAATATTCAAATAAATGTGCAAAGACAAAATACTTTGAATAAGAGACATTGTAATTTCGATTCCGGCGTCCTGAGAGTTTTCCGGAACACAGAAACAAGTCGATTTCCGAAGAACCAATAATGAATTGAGTTTAACAAGTAATGTTCTAGTGCATTTTCTTCCTTTATGAAGCGCTATTAACTTTCTAATCAATTGTGAATAGCAACTTAGGGATGAGGCCTCTCCATTTTACTTGATCAGTCCTCTCCCCATTTTCGTTTAACTTGATCTCTCTAGCAATCCCCAATTTTGGGTTTTGTTTGAAGCCTGCATAGATTGGCAAAGATTGGTTTCCTACCAGATTCTCCGCCCTGAAATGGGGATGTTAGGATTCATTTATTTGTAAATGTTCGATGGGGATGTCAGAATTAATTTCTTTGTTTGTAAATGTTCAAAGCATGTAGAGATTGGTTTTATGGCAGATTCTTCGCCATGAAATGGGGATGTCAGAATTCATTTCTTTGTTTGTAAATTTGTGGTGTTCTCAGTTTTATAGGATGTTGTTTGATAAGTATACGTCACATTCTGGTTCACAGGAACACTCTGTTACACATGATTTTGGTTACTCTGGTGATGTCTTAACAATGGTGTATTCAGGCTCCCAACAAGGACTTTTTGCCTGAGAAGAGTGACCCTTGTCTCCTTTCAAAAACATGTTTTTTAAAGTGAGTTCACAGGCTGCCTATGGCCTAGGGTGCGAGAATCCCTCATTCTTGTAGGCCACCTTCACTTAGGGTGTGAAATTCTCGCAGTTTTCTCCATAAAGAGGGTGCGAACCTATTTTTAAGCTTGGAAAGGAGAAGAGGTCTCGAGGGTTCTAGAAGGGAATCTTCTAGAAAATGAGTTGGCATTCGTATGGTTGTCATTTTATTGACTTCTCATATTTGATGGGATCATATTTATCCATGTAACCATATCTTCTTCTCCTATACATTGAAAGGTTTCTTATGGAAAAGGTTAAGCAAGATTAAATGAAGAATTGGTGAAAAAATTGTGTGAAGAACCCTGCTTGGACAGAGGCTTGAAGACTCTAGTTGGTCTATCAAGAGGAATTGGATCTTATTTATGAAAATACAGATCAAGTGTGTGTGTTGAAACCAAGGGTCACTGAAAGGAAGCTTGCGACATCAAGGCGATCAGGTTGTATTTTCTACTTTCAATTAATATGATATAGCGACATGTCCCTTTCCCATAAAGTCACTCTTACTTTAT
>JASDQU010350446.1:8889-19830 GCA_032191745.1 Picea mariana
ATGGTTTATGGATGATGTAGCATACTTGTATTATTAGAAGCACATATTGATCTTGGTGATGATTATGAGTTGTTATGTTATGCTTGGTTGATGCACATATTTGAGAGTTGTCTTGGTGATTGATATTGGTGAGTAGATCTATTTTGGTTGATAATATTGATGAGACAGGTTGTTGTGATAGGTTTTTTGGACAGGTTGTTATGACAGGTTATTTGTATAGGTTTGGTGCATGGTTGATGCACTTGTTCATGGTATAGGTTGAGGTACAGGTTGGTGCATGGTTGATGCACTTGTTCATGGTACAGGTTGAGGTACAGGTTGGTGCATGGTTGATGCAGTTGTGTATGGTACAGGTTGATTACAGGTTGTTTGGTATAGGTTGGTGCATGGTTGATGTACATTTTTATGGTATAGGTTGATTACAGGTTGATGCATGGTTCAGATTATTCATACAAGTTATTTGGTCCAGGTTGATTGGTACATGTTTAAAGTAGTATATCTCACAGTGATATTGTGACAGTGGTTCCATCATTCTACTTATACATCAGGGTGGTTAGATGGGGCAATGACAGGTGGTTGTAGTCACCTTCTAGTTGTAGCTGGAGAACATAGGGGGTTGTAGCCTCCTTCTGGTTGTATCCAGAGAATTAGGGAGTTGGAGCTTCCCTCAAGTTGTAGATTGAGAAAATAGGGGGTTGGAGCCTCCTTCCAGTTGCAACTGGGAAGCAAAGGAAGTTGGTGCTTTCAATGAATGTAATTCTTCAAGACATATAAGAAAAATCATTATGTGGTTTTCTCCCTCTTTGGGTTTTCATGTAAAACACTGGTGTACTGTGTATGTATATGATTGCTCATTTGTTCATTGCTTATTTACTATGCAGTTATTGGATGATAATGATACATTGATATAACACTTGGATTATATGGTTAAAAAGGATTAAATTTCTCTAGTACTAATCCACCCCCCCTCCCAATAATCCAACAATTGGTATCAGAGTCGGTTCCTTCAAGAAACAGTTTAACCACTGGAAGGAGATCATTAATTATTCTGAGAATGGAGTACCAATGTTTAATGGTTACAATGGTTTTAAGTATGAGATGTGGAGCATAAGGACGAAAGTATTTTTACAGGCACATGGACATTATATTTGGCTATCAATTGTTATAGGATATGATAGTTCAAAAATGGGAAATACTGTAGCCAAGAAGGAATTGGGGAAGAATAACAAAATAGCAATTGATTTCATCTGGGAAGGATTACCTAATCCAGTAAGAGAAAAGGTTGGTAAATTTTCATTAGCAAAAGAACTTTGGGATAAGTTACATGACATATATTATTCACCCATCACAGATTCATAAAATGTCAAAGAATATGCAGATACAAATCAAGAAGAATTGTGTTCACCATGTCAAGTAGATTCAGAATATGAAGAGTACATAATCACCATAGGTATGTTGTTTTGTTTTAATTGTGAAAAACGTGGATATCTTGAAATAGAATGCTATGAAGAAAATGAGACAGAAAAACTAATTGAAAAGGAAGACAATTATGAAGAAGAATTGATTAGTGCTTTAGATGAACTAAGAGAAGAAAACAATTCACTCAAGAAATAATTGATGAAACAAAAGGAAAGTGTTTAGATTTTTTAAGAAGCCCAATAGGTCATCGATAACTTAATAACTTAGCTAGAAGAAGCTAGAAATATCGAAGAAAATCTTGAATATCAAAAGTAGTGTTTGGAAACCAACATAGAAACACATAAGGAAGAAGCAAAAATTAGAGAAAAGATATTGACAGATCGTATTAAGGAAAGAACTAACAATATAAACCATCTTGAGGTAGAGTTTGGTCAAGAAGAGAAAGGACTTGAAGAAGAAATAATCACATTAAAAATTCATCTTGAAGAAGCGAAAAGAACAGAAGAAGTCATGAAGTCTCAGATAATGAAGAAAGAAGAAGAGGTTGATAATGTTGAATAAGAAGTTGTCACATTGAGAAGTAAAATCGTCAATCTCAACAAGAACGTTGAAGACACAAAAACATCCACATCAGTTATAGAGAATGAAGAGAAGCACCATAGGTTGCTAGAAAAGAAGAAACAAGAAAATAGAAAGAGTTATGCAAAGTACTCAAAGGAAATAATCATGGTCAACCAGAATCTAAGAAAACTATTAAAGATACATCTTCAAGAAGATCATCCATGTTCAATCCACAAAGAAGCTTCAACCATGATCATGATCAGTCAAGGAAAAAATTCAGAAGGACTACCCCACAAATAAGATCATTCACTCCCAGGTATGCAAATTTATTTTATGGTAATTGTTTTTATTGTACTAACTTTGGACATAAGGTTGCAAATTGTAGGGATTATAAAAGAAATGTCCAAGAAATAAGTTCCTATGTGTTCACACATAACATTGAGTGTTACAAATGTCATAACTATGGACACATAGCCAGTGATTGTATAAGCATGATCGATACTTCCATGAAAGAGAATATTGATATCAGATAAAATAAAGTATGGATAAGAAAATAGGAGGAACAGGTGAAAAAATACCAGGTACAAGAGATTGCAAGATTGGAAATAAAACGAGATGAAGAAAATTCTACAGAGAAAAGGAAAGATGTCAGATACAGAAAGGTTTGGAAAATAACTGAAAGAAATGAAGGACATGTAAATAAGGAATAGGTTCAAGAGATTGTACTTTCAGGAATTGTAGTGAAAGATGAATCCACATACAGAAAGAAAGAAGACGATTGAATCTACCAATGAAGATGATGATGAATCTACCAATGAAGATGATGATTAATACACATCAAACCAAGAATTGTTCTGAGCCATCCAGCTTAGATACTCCCAAGTAATATGAATATTAGATAGGGGCATTCTATGCAATATCCGTGACAGACCAAAGAACCATACTTTGAGTAGATTGCAGAGTTTGAGAAGATAGATTCATAGCAATCAATTAGCAGAAGTACAGTTTGATATATTAATCAAAACTTCATGATAGTATAGTGATAAACGAGTCAACATTATGGACAGTTGTGCAAGTAGAGTCTTGGACAATATGGATATAGATGGATTCATAAGAACACTTAGCAGGTTTGGACAAATATATGATAGTGTACAAGAGAATGGATTCATATATTGGTTCAAAGAGTAGTTCAGAGACAAAGGAACATTATCAAAATGGATGATAATTACATAGGAAATGGCTCGAACAATGCTAATGGATTCCAAATTGATAGATATTTTTTGGACACATGCAGTTCATACATCAGTTCACATTAATAACAGAGTAATCCTTAGAAACAACAATGACAAAACTCCCTATGAACTATGGAAAGGAATCACATACAATAAACTCTACATCAAGGTAACTCAAGGTAATATTTTATTAATTGAAATTTATGTTGATGATATTGTTTTGGAAGTACTAATGACAGGTTAAGCCAAAAATTTGGAAAGGATATGCAGAATGAATTTGAAATTTCATTACTTGGACGACTATCCTTCTTTTTGGGTCTTCATATATGTCAAAGAAACCAAGTAATTTTTATTTCTCAAACTAAGTATATCAAAGAAATGCTAAAGAGGTTCGGAATGGAAGATTGCAAACCAGTTACCACTCCTATGAAAATCAGTTGCAAGTTGAGAAAAGTTGATGATTCAACTTCTATAGACCAGAGGAAATACAGTTCAGTGATTGGTATCTTACTATATGTGACAACATCTAGACCAGATTTAATGCAGGAAGTTGGACAGGTGGCACGATTTCATGCAGCACCAAAGGAATTACATGTATTAGTAGTGAAGAGGATTTTCATATATCTCAAAGGAACATAAGATTTTGGATTATGGTATCCAAAAGGAAAGGATATATCACTTATTGCCTACACAGATGCAAATTGGGCAGTTTGCATTGATGACTGATGAAGCACAAGTGGAGCAACGTTCTACTTGGGTGAGTGTTTAGTATCTTGGCCAAGCAATAAACAATAGTCAATATCCTTATCTATAGCCGAGGGAGAGTATATTGCAACATCAACATGTTGTACACAGGTTCTATGGATGAAACAAACTTTGATAGATATGCAGGTTGAGTATGATGAGCCCATTCCAATATATTATGATAATACAAGAGCCATCAGTATCTCAAAAAACTTGGTTATGCACTCCAAGACGAAGAACATTCCAATCAAGCATCACTTTCTATGTGAACAAGTTGCAGAGAAGAACATAGGAGTTGAATATGTGGAAACAAAAGAATAAGTGGCATACATGTTTACAAATCCACTTCCACGGGAAGCCCTTGAGTATCTTCACCAAAGACTAGGAGTAATTTCTACTCCAAAATGAATGCTTTTGAATTCTTATCTTATATGTCTTAGATGTACACGAGGAAGCCCCATAAATAGGACAAAGGGGGAGAGATTTATCAGATGCAAAGGTAAATTCTTGGAGAGAGAGCATAGAGGCATATTTCCAAGAGGAGCGATTGTCACAAGGGAAGAATGAGCGATATGAATCTAGAGTAATACCCTTTTTCAAAGGGGGAGATATTATTCATATGAAGGGAAAGAGAGTAATTAGAGGCTTATAAACACAAAGAAAAATCAAAGGCACATAGATAGGGGGAAAATCCCTAAGGAGAGTTCATTCAGAGGGAGCAGCCCCAAAGGGAGATACCCTTTTCCATTGATGTCAAAGGGGGAGAGATAGAAACATTGATGAAGAGTATAAACATGAATTTTATCATGACTAAGTGTTGCCATCAATGCCAAAGGAGGAGATTGGCAGACAGTTGGCTTAGGTTGATGGATAGTTGGTATGGATTTTTGGTTGTCATTTATTTCAACCATTGGAGAGTGATATTGTTGATTTATGTCAACCCTTAGTGATTGGTTTCAACCCTTGGAAAAATTCTGGTAGCGAATTCGGTTAGCACAAAGGTTTGGGTAATGGACCCAAGGTTGTTTCATGTATAATGGTATGTGTTTTAATATATTTTAAGGTAATCCTATTATATATGGAAAGTACATGTCATTCCATTTCCGGTGGCATGTGGAACGTCACATAACTCCTCACAGTTAGAGAGTTATGGCCATGAGAAGTTGGAGAACCCAGGTTTGGGTAATGGAACCAAGTTTGTTTGATGGATAATGGTATGCTTTTTGATATATTTTCAGGTAATACTATTATATATGGATATTACATGTCATTCCATTTCTGGTGGTATGTGGAACATCACATAACTTCTCACAGTTTGAGAGTTATGGCCTTACGAAGTTGGAGGACCCTCATATGTCATCTAAAAGCCCCAAAAGGTCAAAGTAGTTAAACTGGTTTAAGAGATTTTAGAAGGTAAATAATAAAGTGAAGTGATGAGTGTACTATAATTCAAAGTGCATACAAAATAAATTATTTAAATAATAAATTTAATGGAGAAATTAGAAGTGGGTTAACCTTAAAATAAGGAAAGTGGGCAAAGTGACCTAGAAGATGTTTTTAAGGAAGCTACTTGGAGAGTATAAATAAGAGGCAAGGCTATCTCATTTTAAATCACAGTTTATAATCTTGAATATATATATAGGTGTCTGAGGTAACCAAAGGATATCTAATCCAAATTTCTGAGGGAAGGTAAAGAAAAGAAGGCCGCAATTCAAGGAAGGATAAATTCTTTTGATGATGCTTTCTAACATATGTTATTTACAGGTCATCTCACCATTTTCAAAATAATTCTTTTTCTATAATGCTTCAGACTGTACAATTGATATTCCATTGAGGAAACATATCCAAGTATCTATGGTAAAAACTTCATCTTGTGGGTCGTTGTATTTTTGGAGTTACACTCCATGGAAAATAGGGTTTGTGGCTAGTCCTGAAACTAGTCTAAAACAAGTGTTTTGGGTAAAAATGTCATAACTTCTTCATATCAGATCCAAATTCATTAAGAAAAATTTTGTTGGTTAGAGTACAGTCTTTAGTATTCTTTGTAACTGTTTCATATCGATTCAAAAAATATTACGTGCGGGGCATGCTCTACAAGGTCACTCTCTAGAATAAGGCAGAATTCAACAAGGTATGCCATTTTTTATATAACTCCTTTTATGAGAGGTTAAAAGTAGTGACACCTAGAGGAATTTCACAAAACACACTGAAGAAAATTGTGTACCACTTTCATATATTTAATCATTACATGTACAAATTTATTATTATTTCAGCTTAGGGTTTTTTACTAATCCAAAACTAGTCCTGTGAGACTAAAGAAAAGTTTGATCAAAATGATAGTCTCTTGTTGTTAAAGTTAAGGAAGGTTTGCAGGTATGTGATCATATACACCAGATATATTACAAAGTTGCAAATCATATTTGGATGATGAAATTGATGAGGGAATTTGGTTGAGGTACATGTTGGGTACATGGTTGAGACAACAAATGGTAGGGGACATGGGCATGAGTGGAATATAGATGTCGGAAGATGAGAGGGGGAAGAAATGACAGTGGGTAGGGACAGACATGTAGGAATGTGATGCAGGAGCATCTCAAGTGAGCCAGCGTGGAGATAAAAGATAGCTGGAGAAGCACCCAACGCAAATTTTGAAATTATCTTGAAGTTAATGCGCCAATCTTAAATGAGATAATTAAGAAGGAGTGCACTTGTAATATTGTAAAGGAACTTGAGCAATCCGCTCTCTTCCTTAGTAGGTAGAAAGGAATTTATGATATTTAATGCAAGTAGATAGAAATTAAGGTGTAGATTAGATAGTTTAGAAGGAAAGAGGGAAACGGGATATAGACACCCTCAATTATGTATTGTAACATAGAAGAGAGGGAAGAAGAATGAGATTATGCCAATTGAGAGAATAGAGCATAGAAGAGAAGAAGCAGAGAGTTGTGTAGCCGAATTCCATGTACAGAAGTTCTGGATTAATACAAGAAGGCTTTGATTAAGACTCATGGTGTTAAAATATTCTCTGTGTATGCATTTTTGAACATTATGCTCATGAATGTTTTCCTCTTTCTGTCATGCAATTTCTTTTATGCTATGTATGAATGATTTCTTGTTGAATGTTTGAAATCTGAGAGGAAACAGAAAAGGAATGAGTTTCAATTGTTTCTCTATCTAAGAAAGAGTTCCTGCAAGGAGTGCAGTTGAATTGTCCATAAGGAGTGTGTTGACAAAGGGTTCAGAGGTTTGTCTCTGAAAGCTCAGACAAGATATCTTTTGTTCTCACTCCCTCAGAAGTGTAGCTAGGCACAAGAGCCATGCAAGAAGTGCATAGGCCAAGTAAAGTCTCAGAGTCGCGAACCTGAGAAATTGTTGAAGGGATACTGTTGCATGGAGTGCGCAGAGTCGAAGGATTTAAATTCCTTGGAGTAATTAAGGAATTTTCCGCAAGGAGTGCATGCAGGAGTCTTCTTCAAGACTCAGAGTTGGAGAGAGCTCAGAAGGGATAAAGACTCCACAGTCGTCGAAGGAAGCACAGGAAGTTTGTGCATTGGAACAGCGAGAAGGCGTCGCAAGTTTGGGTCACAAGTGGTTAAGTACCGTGGGAAGACCACTTGGTAAAAAGTTGCAAAAGCCCTTGTGAAGGGAAAATACAGATGGTGAGAATTCTCTGTGGAGAATTTACGCAGTCATGTGAGCTATCAGATCTCACAGAGGAGTAGGGGAGTTACGATGAGTATTCCCAAAGATTCAAGCTCAGGAGGAGTAGAGTCGTATATTCAAGCCAATATTAGCCGTTGGATTTAACCGTGGATTTCTATTTCAGGGTTTCGTGAGTGGAAGTCCCAAAATATTTAAGTCAGGACTCGCAAAATCATGAAGCGCGAAGTCCCGAGGATGAAAGGATTGTGTGGGCCATAGAATCAGCAGGGTGGATAGTTGGCGCACTCTCGACAAGGAAGTCAATTTCGTTGACCATTTCGGGGTTTTGTAGGGTGAAGTCCCAAAATCTTCGCATCAGGATTCGCGAACTCGCGAAGTCCGAAATCCCAATGGAATGAAGGGTTGTTGAAAGGTTAACCTTGCCAGTGCATCGGAGTTTTGGTAATTCGAGTTTCGGGAGTCGAGGGGACGAGTTGCTTGACATTGGAACTCCCAAAATCATGATAAGGAGAAAGGTGATATAGAGAGAGAAAAGGCCAAGCGTCATAACTTCAGGTTTCGGGGGTCTGAGAGACAAGACGCTTGACCACAGGATTCACGGAATCGCGAAGTCCAATCTCCCGAAGCGTGAAGGGAGATTCCACGAGGTTTTTCTGTGGGTGCAGATTTCCCAAAAGGGAAATAGGAGAGCCATTTCTGGGAGCTCTTCGGTCCAATGGAAGAGGAAATATCCCGTGTGCGTGGACTTCTGACCTGCAGGTTGGGAGGGCTGCGTCCATCATTTTGGTATCAGAGCGCAGAAAGGTTTCTTTGTTTTTTGTAGCAGAGAAAAGGAAAATTCACCATGCCACCGAGGAGAAGGGACAGGCAAACACCTGATCCACCAGAGGATAGAGAAATGTCGAGAAGAAGGGGTAGGCAGATGCCTGATCCAACCATGGAGAGAGAAATGCGTGACCTATGTGCTAGACTTGAAGACATGGAGACAACACAGAGGCGTACAGTTAGTGTTGGGGATCTTAGTGATTCTGAAAGTGAAATTGAGGTTGAACATGAAGGAGAATAAGTTGCAGTCGAAGATGCAGCAAACAAACATTTTATTAGGGCTATTGCAAGAATGGGTGCAAGAGCGAAAATGGACGTTCTAGTTTATGAGGGAAACTTGGATGCAGAGGAGCTTCTAGACTGGATTAGAGCTCTAGACACATATTTTGATTATGAAGATGTCGAAGAGCACAAGAAGGTCAAACATGATGTCACGAGATTAAAGGGACATGCAGCATTGTGGTGGGATGAGCTACAAGCTGACAGACGCTGCAAAGGCAAGCAGAAGATCAAGAGTTGGGATAGGATGATTACGAAGATGAAGGAGAAATTCATCCCTAGGGATTATCAAATTACTCTGTTTCAAAGGATGCAAAACTTGAGACAAGTTGATGACAGTAAAGGAGTACACTAAATAAATCTACAGACTGAACATTAGGGTAGGTCATCGGGAAAGCAATGATGAAAAGGTTGCCAGATACATGAATGGTTTGAGATACGACATTCAGGATGAGATGAGCATGATGACCATCCAAACGGTGGAATATTCTTATCAGATGGATCTAAAAGCTTAAGAGAAGCTGATCCAAAAGCAGGGTCAAAGAGGCCGAGGCAGAAGTCAGCCCAAGGACAAATCAGTTGTCCAGGATAGAAGTCAGAAGCCCAAGGAGGACTAGAAGAAACCTCAGACTCAAATTGAGAGAGGTGGAAGCTCACAGTGAGGGCAATATGCTGAACAGAGAGGGAAACATACAAAACAGAGAGGAGATTATGCTGATAATAATATTTTTCCTCATACTAGAGGTAGAGGAAGAGGAAGAGGTGGAGTGATAACATGCTTCATGTTGAAACAGATTTTGGATTTTTAATCTTAAAGACGAAAACTATTGTATCTTTGAGGCTTTACATCATATAAATTTTCGAAAGCAAAAATTTCATATCTAACGAAGTCACGATGCCTTTGTGGTTCATTGTTCGAACAAAGAATAACTAAAAAAAACAAAGTATATAAGTTTTTCAATACCATTCGAAAGAATATTTTGCAACGGACATTGATTCTAAGTTAAGGTATATCCATCTACGTCAGGACAGTGGACTTCGGAGTTTTGAATGAACAAATGTTCACCACAAATTAAATAGCGAAACCCCGATTCCCGATATCTCGATATATTAATCCTTAATTAAAAACATCATTTACTTAAATCCGTTTTAAAATGGGTTTAAACTCTAAGATAATATCATCGCAAAATCGAGATTCGCGATTTTGTGAGAACAAATCAACTTAACATCGTTTCCTCCGATTTCCTGATCCCCGATCGTAATTAATTCTTAAGTAAGGTTTGACATTAATCTAATTACTGTTAAGTATGATTAAGAATGACTAATCATATCGGGAAATCGCAATTTGTGATTTTGTGAGCAACAATTTTTATGTCATTGAATTCCCCGATTCCCCAATATCCGATTTCCCGATTTCCGAGCTCTTGATTAATGAAATCCCGAAAGGGTAATCTGGATTAATTAAGATAATTAAAATGTTTGAATTAAATAATATATCGCAATTTCGGTGATCGGTGTTTTACGATGATTTACTTCCTTAACATCGAAAGTTCCGAAACTCCGATGAAAGATTTTTTCAAACTTAAGAAAAGATTAACGATAATAAATCATTCTCAGAGACGAGGTTTAAAGTTTCCAACTTTTAATAAATGATCTGTATACGGCAGGTTTCTATTATATTCAAAAATATTGGAAATCTCAGGTACAAACATTAAAAGCAACTTATCGGGAATATCTTTGCATTTATTTCATAATAGATGAACAGATTTCGAAGATATTATGATGTATTTGAAATAATTTTTTGAAACGTTTACATTATTCCAAAAGCTGAATTCTGCTCTGTTTCAGGTTTTCAAGTGAACGCAGAGTTCTTCTCTTCTTTTGAGCTGCTCCACTGTTGACAGTTTTGTTTGCTTCGGATTCTTGCTGCTAAATTATGGCACCCAAAAAGGCTTCAAAGAAAACCGAAGAACAGCCAGAGAGCGATATCATTTCAGATACTACTGCAGCTGGAATAATACACAATGTTAAATCATGGGATGCAATTGCAAAGAAAATGGAAGATGAGCTTTCATTTTCGGATGATGGTGAGGAAAATCATCTCCGAGACATAGCCGAGACAGGTCTTCATAAGGTTGCAGCACGTCCGCGACTGGTTTCATATACAGACATGGTTATCTGGGCACTGGATAAGGTGGACGTTCCAACAAGAAGCATA